>VMBQ01004866.1:0-47571 GCA_007657795.1 Dreissena rostriformis
TTCATTTCTACACCAATTCACTTCTAATTGATACTGAACTTCTCTTATGCCAATACGGTCAATCTCGACTATGCATGGCCCCATTACCAACCGTGGGGAACACCTAGGTCAAACTTTCGGCGTGGGGATACACGTCGGCATCTGCCGCGCCATTTCTAGTTCAAAATGATACTGTAATAAAATTGTTACAAAAAGGTCAAGTGGACAACTATTCATGTTAAACAAAATACCAAAACGGATATAATATTGACACCAGACACGACATATCAACAGAAGAAAAAACATGTATTGCAATACGCTTGTTACAGTTTAAAGACAAGCATGCAGTTTTCTACACGGTACAGAATAATACAACAAAACACAACATTAACAATGATTGAAACTGTCGTGGGACATATCTATGCAATGCATTGCGGAAAAAAAATCAAAAGCATGACGAACCTGCTTCTTAGCACATTATTAATCAAACTATTAGCTTTTGTTAATGTACATTTACAACGCATTGCAGCAGCTTGTTTAAGATTTATGAAAGATTTCAAGAATTGCATGGTACAGTGTCAGTTCCAAATCTTTTCTAGCATGGCATTTATTGTTTAGTTGATTTAATGATACACTATCCGAACGAAAAATAGGAAATAACATTCTGGCAAAGTTTTTGTTTCAGAAATATGTCGGAAGAGCTGTGATTGCAAGGCTATGTAAGTAACAATAATGTATTTGGATAGTCTATGAGATAATTTATTGCATGAAAGATGTATGTATCTTCAATATATATGTTAAGGCAAAGACTAAGAAATACTTCACGTGTGTTATGTAAACGCTATGATTCCGCATTATTTATTTATTTATTTACTTTTATGAACGAAATCCAAAGATAACCCTTGCAATACAAGATACATACAAAGAAATTGTAAAACAAAAGTGCTTAAACATGGAGACGCCGCCTTGTAATGGACAATACAATGCAGTGGGGAATTAAACATCTTTTAAACGCTTGTAAGTTTGAAATATACAGTAAGACCACAGCACTCTTGCATTAACACACGNATTATGAGGTATTAATGCCCAAAATTGGATATATCGGCGATATACCAACCGAAAAGCACTTCATAACAAGACCAAAAAGCACACGTTTTTTGCTTAAATCAACAAATTATTAATATATGTTTTCTCTGAATCTATTTAAAATGGTTTATTTATGATTAATTTATGTATATTGAATAATATAGAATAATAGTGGATAGTATACTACATCTTGTTTATTATGAGGTAAAGTGTTCGTGCTTGACATATTTATAAAATAGCAGTTTTTTTGTAATACCATCGGCATTTGACCTTTAATCTGATGCAATCCACAATTTTGTTTAGTGGCCGAGCGCAGAATACTGATGGTGTAGACGCGAGAGTGCTTTTCGGTGGCTTAAACATAAGTTTGTGCTTTATATTTAAACTGAAATAAATATTAAACGAAGTCATTATTGACTAAATACATATATACATCTCTTCAATCCATTAAAAACGGCCCTCATAGCTTACTTTCATGTATATATAGAGAGAAATTGAGTGGTTTTCGGTGTTTTCGGTGCTTTTCGGCGAGTCTGTGCTGACGCGAGAGTGCCTTTTGGTTGCCTTAAATGCTACTGTGCTTTATATTTTAACTTAAATCAATATTAAACGAAGTCATTATTGACTTTATACACATATACATCTTTTCAATCCATTAAAAACAGCCTTGATAGCTTACTTTCATGTATATATAGAGAGAAATTGAGTGCTTTTCGGTGCTTTTCGGTGATTGTATGAACCCGTTCAAACGCGCGATTGCACTTTACTGAACAAAATACTTATTTGTTAAAAAAAATCATGATACCTATAGAACACTCTCGCGAATGAGCGAGCTCCCCACTTAATCCCATTACAAATGGTGAAATATTTATAAAGACATCCTTAAAAATGTTATCTGGGTCGCGCGTTATTCTCCCAACACAGATCTCACAAGTCACGTGGTATAGGCACCGTGTTAACAATACGTTCAAGTTCTGCGTTGGCGAAAGTCATTATCTTTACCTGTCATACATGAGGGTCATAGTAACCTGTCATGGATGTATATAATATACATATCTCTTAAATGTTAAGGAAAGAACCAGATATTTCATCTGTTCAATTGTGTGTATATAATACTTACTTCACATCGTAATTATGATTGTAACCTTGTATTTAGACTTCTGTTTAGAAGTCAATGAAAGACCCTATTAATAGAAGGATCGTCTGTGTCACCCGACTTGAAAAATGGTTTCAGTCCTCCAATCTTCCATTCCGATGTGTAACCTCCCTGATAAAATATAATAATAAATAACGTCATAAAGCATTATATGTATATTCCATATATAATCTATGCATTCTTCAACAGGCAATGTAGCAGCGTCAGGGTCATTACAGAAATGGCTAAAGATTCAGTACCCGCTAACCTGACGAAGATAACTAAGGCCATCGCAACTATGATTCAACAGATAAACAAACTGCAAAAGGGCAGAGGGGCCAACATTCAAACGTTACACAGATCGCATGAAAACATACTTGGAGAACTAGTAAGTGTGCGGCAGAAAATAAATGATGCCCTAGACAAGTTGGAAAAGAACACAATGGCGGACCTTGACTTATTGCACAAAGAGCTGTATCAATCCATTCAGAGTGATATAAACAAATGTATGACACACACCGGTGAAATTAAATCCCTCAGTGATGTTTTACTGGAAATTGGACACAAAGATGCAAGTTTGTTATTCATAGCCGAACAAAAATGTTCCCAAAAACTATCGGCGTCAAATGAGCTGGTAAAGGAGTTACGAGAAGTACATGAATATTCGATGAAAATAGATATTCGTTATGATATCCTTTACTTCTTATGTTCATTGTGCAACATAGGCGAATTAGCCCAGTACAACCCAAACAATATTATTAACGTAAGGTCAAACGCAACAACAACTTCTACGAAAGTACAGAAAGACGCTAGCGAGTGTTCTATAAGAGGAATAAGCGCGTGTGCTGATGATACCACAGTGGTAATTGACCTCGAAAATAAACGAATAAAACTGCTAGATAAGGCATTCAATGTTATATTTTATCTAAACATGCCGCTGTTTGCATATGCCTTGAGCGAGATAAGTCTCAACGAAGTTGTCGTTACCATCGATAGTGCCGAAATCCATGGGGTTGAATTCTATTTAACAAAGAACGGATCTATCTCCAAAAAGATGACTTTATATTTTCCCCATCGTTGCCGTGGTGTTACACACAGCATGGGACACCTGTACGTCACTTCGGGAACCGCTCTTTATCAATACTCAATGACTGGTCGATTGCTAAAAAAATTGTATGAAGACACATCAGACGAATTTACAGGTTAACATTTAATTATCATTTCAGTTAACTATGTGATAATGTTTTACACATATTTTGCAGTATTTATGTTCAAGTTTATCTTTAACGTAACGTTGTTGTTAATTTCATATTCAGAAATTTTTTGTATAAATACCTCACGCTTTTTACTTCACAGTTTACAAGACTGCAGTATGTGCGGGTAAAATTTACGTCACAAATTCGTCACACCACAAGCTGATCACACTTGCTATGGACGGGACCCTTCTATCAACATTTACAGACCCAGAACTACAGAAGCCCATGGACGTGCATGTTACATTAACGGGACAGGTTTTGGTGTGCGGCTATATGTCAAACACGATCTTGCAGATAGATGGTAATGGACAGAGGAAACTAGCAACATTGGCAACGAGCGATAATGGTGTTCAAAACCCGTGGTCCCTTTATCTTCACAATACCTCCAATAAACTAATTGTCGGCCAGCAAAATTTACTGGCTATACATCTTGTTTGAAAAATAATAACATTAATAAATTTGTTCCGGAAAGTGCATATATTCTCAAAACAAACATCAATTAGAAGTGATTGTTACCACAATGCAACATATGATAGAAGGGGATTCATAAATCCGAGTAAAACTGGCAATGCTGGTTGCGTTCGGTGGATATTGTGAATCAATTGATTATTAAACGGTAAACAACTATGTGAACGTTCAATGTGTTACGGTTTGTATATATGTCATTTACTGAAGATTTTGAATAACGTTACGTATATAACAGTGTTCATGTATGTGACTATTGTAGTATGTATTGTCTCCGACTTATTTTATTTGTCTGTCTTTTTTGTGTGGAAACTATATGTACCGTATTTCATATGTCAATGTTTCAAAAAATGGGAAAGTATATTTAAATCTAAATTTGTCATTGATGGCATATTTCAATTTATTATTTGATTAAATGTTCTGAATATGATTATTTTATTTAAAGGGACTTGTTCACGTTTTGATAAATTGACAGAATCGGAAACAATTGTTTCAGATTTGCAAATATTCGATGTAGTTATGTTTTCTGCAATGAAACAGTAATACTGAACATTTACCCTGCTCTAAAATATCCATTATACGCATCTTATGGAGATTTAAAAACCTGAAAATTATAAAGCGTAACAAACGCGAAACGATTGAATAAGTTGGAAAGTTCTGTTGTTATCGTTATATTTTGTGACATTACGAGGATTTTTGACTTTTACACCAACGGCTCAGTGGTTCGAGCCCAGGTGTGGCTTACTTTTTTACTTTCTGGTTTTAATTTTATTTTTGTTTTATACTGGGGCTCTTTGGTTCCGATGTTGAATGACAACCTTCAAAACATGCCAAAATCTGTTAACAAGTCCCTTTAAGAGATAATTTTCGATGGATCGTTAATTATTAGCCAATAAAAAATGATTTGATGTGTTTGAATCAAACCGTTGTTATTTATTGAACAAACACAAAAAAACTGATTTGATGTGTTTAAATTAACAAAACGAGATTTTTGCATGAGCTACTTTTAAAACACACACCAAACACGTAAATTAGTTTTGCATTTGAATGAACTGTCGGGATGAATGAATGAATGAATGAACTACTACCGACGGCTTTTATGCATGAGGTATGCGTACTTTTTCATACAGTTCATACACTGATAAAATGCAAAAACAATAATGTGAAATTCTTGTAATTACAACACGAAAACGATACTCGTATTTATATTTTGTAATTTTAACCATCTCATTGCGCTGTCGTTGGAATCTCGTTTGTTTCATTTCGTCGAACGCCATTTCGTTTATGAATGATATTGAAATGAGTGTTCCCATGGGAGTGAAGTGTTTGCTCTCAGATAAATTGTGAGAGTGAGTGAGAGCTCTAGCCTGAAGGTGTAGTAGTAAATTGAGTGTTCTTTTTAAATGTATGAACGTAAAGTGAGTGCTCTCCTTTAAGATATGAGAGTGAAGTGAGGGTTTTCCGTTGAATGTATGAGAGTGACGTGAGTGTACTCCGTTGAATGTATGAGGGTGACGTGAGTTCTCTACCTAGAATGTATTATAGTGAAGTGAGCGCTCTCGCTTGCAAAGTATTAGAGTGAATTGAATGCTCCCCATTTGCTGTATTAGAGGAAAGTGAGTGCTCTCCCTTGAATGGGTTAGAGTGCAGAGAGTGCTTTCTCTTCTCACATTAAACGTGTGAAGTAAAGGTTTCGAGGTATGAGTGATCATAATTTCAGAGGAAGCTGTCGAAATCATTCGGTCAGAAACTATTCAAGTCATTATGAAAACAAAAAAATTATGCTTCGATCAACAATACTATCATAGTCAGGGAGCAGGATCTCGTGACTTTCTGCTTTTTTCAAATAACTTATTTAAACTATTTTTTTTACGAATTTCAACTAGTGCATACAATAAAGTTGTTAATGATGCTTAGGCCAATACGGCAATGTAAAATACATCAGAATCACTTTAATAAACCTGTGTTATTGGGCAAAACATCGATGTGTACAGCATTCATGTCCACTTTTATGCTGCACGCATTGTGAAATTTTGTCACCGATTTCAGCCATATTCAATGATTTATTGAGATATTTGCAAAAATAAAGTGTTTACATTCTGTCCAGTCCGTGTGTAAACCCAATGAGAAGCCCGTTGATCCTGCACCCTAATAGATGTTTACCCTGCAAGGTTTGTTCAACGAAACAATACGGCGTGTTCGTGAGTTAAAGATTTAACGACCGTAATCTTACACTTACAAAGACATTGTTAAAACAATTCTTCGTCTATACGGATATTCTTAATACTTTGCCTTATTCTATACTTAATATAGCAGTCAGCTTCTAAAAACAATATGTCCATACAATGGTTAATGAATAATGTGATATCACAACCACGTTTTAACAATGATGGTCGTGCTGGACTCAATCACGTCAAAAACAATAAGAATTTACTGTCCGAGTTTCGAAGTATGTTGAACATGTAATCACGTGACAAACAAGATGGCGACGTCCATGCCGATACTATTATATAGGTTTTCTTTTGCCGTTTTATACCCTTCATTTCTTTTATAAATTTTTTAAATGCCGCCCACTGTCCAGCCATATCAGCAAAAAAATCATTAGCGTTTATTTCGTATTAATATTCGCTCTTTATCTCGACCTTACTCGCTGCAAAATTTCCAACCGGGTTGACCTAATTACAGCTCGACTTAGAAAATTGGCAGCGAGTAAAGTCGAAGAAATAATCAAAACACTACAATTTCCATCCAAGAAAGCGCCGATTTGTTGACTGCAGCCCATACATATTTCTTTAGTAGTTTAATGGTCGAACGTTGTTGATTATTGGTTGACTTGTGGGAGATCAAAACGTGGTGTAGCCAACATTTTGAAGGTCGGGATGACATTATTAAAGCCAAAATCAATTGTGAGTCAAATGCGTCCAAAAACTTGTTCACCATGTCAAATGTTTGTTTTTAGTGTACCCACTGTAGAGGCATCATTTATTACTCAGCCATCATGAAACTAGGCCAGTATATTTATCTTGAAAATATTCCAGACAAGTTTGAATCTGCGTCGAATGCGTCCAAGAACCAGGTCCCCAGTTGAAATCTTAGAAAATCATTGTTACCACTACAATCTTGTGTACATGTGTACAATGAGATTATCAAGATAAGATGGCAGTGTCCTGTTATCCTTACATGAAAAGTGGGTAACACGACTTAATTCATGCTGAGTTTTATTATGCTACACAGATTCATGTGACACATGTCCGTTTAACAATAACTGATACAAATACTTACTGACTATAAAGTATATTTCCTGATAAATTTATATTAATTTTATGTATTTTACAAGTCGATCAACTTTAATAAGACATATGGCGATATTGACCGTATCTATCGATGAACCGACGACCCAGGTTATCACGTGGCGATAAATAACCGGAACTCACGATGACACAACTCTTGATTTATTGATAGATCTTTGGAATGTATGATCTGTCCAGACAGGTTATATCGAAGGTGGTCTGTGAACCAATTTTGGAATCAATCAGCACAAATAATGAAAATCAAGTTATGTTCCGAAAAAAATAACAGGTTGGTCAAAATAACATATTATATTAAGATTGTATTTCTGTGTTGATATATATTGTTTTTTTTATATATATCAGTAATTTATGGTGATCCATATCACAGGGTTATTTACATTTTTGTTAAAAAAAAATATAGTATATACTAAAAATATGACTCATTTGTGTTGTTCATATTTATTAATAAAAAAAATGGAAGTGATGTCATTTGAAACATAAGTAATGATTATATTACACCAAATTGTTTAAACTTGTAGGTCACCTTTGTCTAAAACAACACAAAACGAAGAAATATGTATGCACTGTTAGATCACGATATATTAAAACAGGTAAACTGTTCTGATTGTAATGGTTGTCTAAAATCAGCTCAGGCATATTATTTCAGAAGGCAGTTTAGGGATTAAACTCCACTTTGTCGGAAAAAACTAAACCAAAACGAAAAGGGGCGCTAGTTCAAAAGCTGGTTATATGTTTGTGAAGTTTAAGCTACCTAGCAGCAATACCTTTTGAGTTATGTTCGACGCAACTTACAAAAACTTATTGTTTTGCTCAACAATTGGCCACAACTCCGGTTTTGAAGAAAGAAAAACATAAGTTGCGCAAATTCATATTCTGGTTAGTATGTTAGTAAAGTTTCGACCATCTAGCAGCAATGCGTTTTGAGTTACCGTCGACACAAGTTTAAAGTTGTATTGTTTTTTAAAGGGGTCACATATCCGGTTGTATCGAAAATATTTTAACTACAATATTAACATATTCAGTTCGTGTTACACGAGACACAAGTTTAAACATGTGTTGTTTATCTCATAAAAAAGAGGCCATAACTCCAGTTGTATCGAAAACCTGCGAACCAAAATATTGATGTATTCACGTTCAAATAATAATCAATATGTATGTTTAGTTTCAGCCCTCCTGTCCAGCAGTACTAGGGCTATGGCGAGTCTATATCCCTCACTCAAAAAGTGGTATATTTAGCACGATGACAAGATATCTATTCATCTTCATAGATAACCTATCAGTTCAACAACCAAATACATGTATATATATGGTTTTCAGTTTATCAATGATCAACTGTCTGAAACACTAATTATCTTACTTCTATGTGCATGTCAAACCTCTATCATTATACTTAACTGGGTTAAGCAGGAAGGTAGGGGGGGGCCGAAGGGAGGAGGATGCAGTTTTTGGCTTTGCAAAACTATGAGACAAAAACATAGAACAGCAAGCAATTTGTTTAATTATCTATTATTTAAGATCACTTTCACACGCAAAAAAATGTAACACAGGGGAAAGTTATTTTATATCAATATTAATGTAATAAATTAAAATAATGGTTAACATAATAGCATCATGCAGTCATTCGTACGTTTCGGATTTAAAGATAATTGATTAATGGGAACGTGTATCGTTCTTCAAACATAACCAGTATACCATTGTATTGTCCCATGTGCCATTAGAATTCAGTCTTATTATAACACGTGTAATTGAATTCATACAAAAGTGAAGTTAGTTTGCAGCATATTAAAGCAATTACATAAGATTTTTATGTCAGCATTTGATTTCCTCAGTCTGAAACCAATATATGAATATGAACGAAGAATGTTACATCAAATCATCAACGTTTAATTTATCTTGATATTTTTAGTAAGGTTGTATATTTAAGCCATTAGTTTTTAATTTTATTTTAATTACAATGTTTTTTCAGACTTACTACGGTATCGGTATTATTCATAACCATGTAAATAATGTAATAGCATGATTTTTGAGAATGTTTCAAATTTATATTTCGACATTATGACAAAGTGTTTTGCCTCCAACACTTCTTCTATTAGAAAATTGTATATAAATAAGTATTACTGGCAAAGACCAAACATGATAACATTTATTGATTTAATGCAATCTGATAATACAAGTACCAACAGACACTTAGCCATGTTTGTAAATAAAACATTTATTTAAAGAAACCTGTATAAATATTATTATTACTAATTGTGTATAGTTTATAACTCAAAGTTGACTTCTGGCTCTCTTGTAGATTCGTCTTTGTTGTGTTTTATTTTATACCTATAATATCGTTAAATATATTCTTATTGCTGTAAAACAATTGTGCTAGACCGGTTCATGTATTTATACTTTATTTATAAATTTATGAAATTTAAAACTGATCACAGTTCATGCCTAATATATGTTACTATGTTGTCGAACAGGTGAACTCATGGACTGTGTGTCTATTGTATATTGAATAAACCAAACCATATCTTACACTACGCCAATGAAAATAAGTCGTAAGTGGTTGCAGCTGAAACGTTATCGCGTTAAGTGACATCGCGTAGCTTCATGGTTTAGTGTTATTTATCGTTATTTAAAACAACAGCATTGACTCTTTTTCACATGATTTTCATAAACAAGTTTGCTTAATTAACTTAAATTTACAGCATTATAGGTTACTGTCATGACTACAAAAAGGCTTGAATCTGGAATTGCCAAAGATCGTTTCACATTATTGTTTTGAACATGTTCGCAAATTAAAATTTGATGAGTGTCTACTAAAACTACTAAACATGTGTATTTTAACTGCATTAATCTTTGTCAAATGATGCACTGTGCATGTATTTAGTGTGTTTGAACCGGGAGGATTCATAAAACTGATAATTAAGCATTTGGTGTTTCCCAGTATAACGTGTTTAGCCTATTGCGTCATCGAGTGCGATGCGCGTGAGTGAATAAATGATATCTTCCTTATTAATGAAGATCATTTTTTACTGACCTATGTGCGTTCTATTGTTTAAATTGTAGTATGACTTGAGTTAAATGACTGTAGTTAAGAGTGGATCAATGGATATATAAAAGACTAAATACATGGATGGATCAAGGGATGTATGACTGGATGAACGAATATGTAAATAAGTGACTTAATGTTTGAATAAATGAGTTAATTGAATTGATTGATACGTAAGTTAATTAATTGCTAAGTGAGTAACTTAATGTATGAATTATGTATGCATACGTTAGGCAATAAATGGTGAAGCGAAAAATACAGGGAGGCGGTAAACTACCCTAAACCCAACCCTAACCCTAACCCGACCCGTAACCCTAACCCTTACCCTAACCCTAACCCAGGGTTATTTCCCCTATACCAGGCCTCGCCCGTTGTAGTTTTCCGCCCCCCAAAAATACATGAGTAAAATAATAAATATTTTCATGAATAATCTGAAAGCCTAAATAATAAGACCCCCGTCAGTACAGTCGTGTCTGAAACGTCCCTGCGGTATGAATAACGATAAACGTTGTGCAACACATGTACATTGAAATAGTTAATCATTAATGTGCTCTTCAGTAAATAGGTTACAGTTGTTTCTGAAAATAGGATACTGTATTTTAGAAAATTATGGTGTTTTTTTTAGTTTTGAAAATGAAGACAAGATGGTGACTGTTCAGGACGCACGCATTCTAAGTTAGATGTCAATGTATGTTTTTGAATATTGAGGTACATTCAGGTTAAATGGATAAATGAACACTACCGCTCTTAAATGATAAAATTTGACCGACTTGTGTAGAGATTTGTGACAAGCTCTAGATGGTTATTAAGATGAGTGTTTAATTTCGACTATAACTTTAATATACTATTCTTATGAATGTAACCTCGATCTATCATTATATATTAAAGCAAGATCGGACAAGAATCACTGGAGTAATTGTCCTATGGTTCTAAATTAAATACAATTATGGCTTTGTAACACAATTGACTAATACCGCTGCGATACGACATGGTAATAGCGCACATCGCTTAGTTCAAGAGCACATAATTCAGAAACATGTGGACGATTGCGCGTGAAAAATGTGTATTGGACACTAACACTGCATGGTTTTGACATATTTCCAGTTCAGATCAATCGCTTGCGAAATGTGGAAGAAGTTCTTACCACAACCTTTGATCATTTAATTCTCTAAGTTCAAGGTCATATAATTCATGAACATGTAGATCCATGGCCATAAAAAAGGTATTTCAAGTTTTAATTAAATAGTTAGCAAAATATAGTTCCTTACACAAAAATTGACAATTATATGCTCCTGTCATAAAATTGGCTAAGTCCAATACCACATATCTTATAAACGTTTTGATCAGTAGCCATGTATAACACTTCTACAGTTAATGGTGATGACATATTTTCAGTTTCAGCCCTATCGCTTGAAAAATGTAGAAGAATTTTGCATCACAAGCTTATTACATTTTATTCATGAAAACGACCAGGTTTAAAGGCACATAACTTGTGAATCACTGGGCATTGCAATGTGCTGTACATTTAGGTTGATCATCTCATAGTCACATGCTTTGGTGTAAGTACACTTCACAACTTTAATCTACTGCTATCAGATAAGAGCACGAATCTCATAACATAGTCATACCTCATCGTCGTGATGATATATTCAAAGTTTGAATTCATTGCTTGAGAACGTATATCGCTCCTCAAAGTATGCTTTTATGTGGACCGACATCATACGGACCAACGGACCAAATGACTGATAGACCGAGCGACAGCGTGATTTTATATATACCAACTGTCGAACTTCGTTCGCGGAGGTATAATAATTGGACAAAATTTAGATTCAAGATATGCTTTTAATCCGTGCCATTTCTCTGGTGATCGCTTTGTAGCATATAGACTGTTTTATTTTCAGATCCAGACCAGTTCAGGCCCACTGGTTCTGTCCCTCAACAACAACAATTACCGTACAATACGCCTCTGCCTCAACAACAACAATTACCGAACAATATGAATCCACCTCAACAACAACAATTACCGTAAAATATGCCTCTACCTCAACAACAACAATTACCTTACAATATGAATCCACCTCAACAACAACAATCCCTGTACAATATGCATCCACCTCAACAACAATTCCCGTTCAATATGCCTCTTCCTCAACAACAATTCCCGTACAATATGCCTCTACCTCAACAACAATTCCCGTACAATATGCCTACACTACAACAACAACAATCCCCGTACAATATGCCACCAGCTCAACAACAACAATTACCGTACAATATGCCACCAGCTCAACAACAACAATTACCGTACAATATACCTCTACCTCAACAACAACAATTCCCGTACAATATGCATTTACCTCAACAACAACAATCGCCGTACAATATACCTCTACCTCAACAACAATCCCAGTACAATATGCCTTCACTACAACAGCAACCTTCCGTTGTGGTTTTTGCGAATGGCCAACCTACAGGCCAGGTTTTTGCGAATGGCCCACCTCCACACTAACATATGAATCAGTTTGTCGGGAACGGTAAGTTTATATTTGAATTGTGTCATAAGACATTTAGCAAACCAACTTTAACAAAGAATGAGGGACAAGTTGAATACGCCCTTTTTCAATTTATAGAGATACTGTAGTAATCAAAAGATCTAAGACAGGGCTAGTAACCTCATGTCTGTCATCACGCAACTGAATAATGACAGTGAAGACTGTACAAGAATGTTTAAGCGCAAATGTACTTTTTTTCACTTCTGTCCTACACGAACTGTAAGCCGTTTAATTATACAGACACATGGCTCGTAAACCAGTAACAATTATATTTTGAATCACAAATTGATAAGGTGCGGAAATCGGTATTTGTGTACTTGTCAAAAAAAGCTTACATGGCGTAATAAAACGAACTCTTAGTGTATTGCCGTCGTAAAGGGACTTTTATTTATAAATATTGGAGTCAAAATGATTTTCTCGTAGAATACCAGTTAAACAGAGTATGTGTTATGGCGAAATAGACTCATTTTTTTTATTTAAAAAAAATATATTAATTTATTAAAAACTCTAAGTTAACGGACATTATACAATGATTCTTGTTTCGTGTCCGAAAATTTAGGTACACAAAAATATTCAAGAAAGTAAATGTTCACAACTTTTGAGACATCGTGAATATATACCTTTTTTATCTACGTAAATATGTTTGATGTTGTTACAAGACAAGACAAGAAAAGACAAATATTTATTCAGACTTGCACAGTGTACATCGTCTTAACACTAGATATTTCACATACATTCATGTCACAGAGATAAACATAGTTACAAAATAAACATAAGCAGCATAGAAAAGCATACAAACTGATACCCCATTATTGAACTTTGACCACAGCATACAAGTATTAGCTTAATTAAACTGTATTATGAACCTTTAAATATTACAATTCAAAGAATATATCCTGTCAGAAAGCATATTATGATTACTTTGTTTGTTCTTTAAATGTTGTCTTTAACACCTGCATATGTAGTTCAATACACCTGGAGCTATTTTCTCGCGCTCCAGATTTTAAGCAGGAGCATGTTGCATGAGATAGCTTTATTTATATTTCTAAACAGGCATTTACAGGCATTATGCAAATAATAATTATTTACAAAAGCATTGAGATTATCATAATTTACACAAATGACATCAAATAGTTGGTCCGTAGATGAGACAAAACAAAACTGTGATTATAATTCATAGATATTGCCGATCGCGATGCCACCTGACTGAAAATACGGTAAAATATCGGGAAACGACAATTTTTTAGACTATGCAATTCTGAACACTACAACATTTTGTTATATTTCCTCTTCACGAAAAAAATACAAACACTTATCTATACGAACATCATCACATATAAGACTAAGCTATGCTCAACTTACGCAGTTTGACAATTAGTTTGTAAATATATTAAAACGAGAAACATCATTAAAAGACGATCGATTAAAACTCAATAAAAGTTTGGATCTGATATTTCCAAACTAACTATCCGAACTGTTAATAAAACTACTTACATTTGCTTAACTAAATATTTATTTGTATATAATTATGACAAATATAAAACGAATTCGTATTATCCTAAGATTATTTTGCAGCCATGTATCCTATTCAGCCAATGCAGAGACCTCCTAGTTTGTTAAGCATTCCAACGACTCCATTCACTGGCGGCGGTCAAATGAATAGAGCCCGTAGTCAGTTGGATGTGTCAAACGACGAAAATGAATCCGGATACAATGACAACTCAAGAAACCCTGCAACTAAAGAGAAACACGGCCAACGAAAACCTAAAAGTGGCGGAGGTAAAGATACGAAAACAAATGATGGCAAAACCCGAGGCGGTACGAAAGATATGCATCACCCTTCTGGTTTCGGTCAAATGAGAAGAACCCGTAGTCAGGTGAATGTGTCAAACTACGAAAATGAATCCAGAGATAATCACAACACAAAAAATCCTGCAAATGCGATGAATAAAAGCCAACAAAATCCTAGGACTGATAGAGGTAAAGACACGAAAATAAATTATGATAGCAATAACAGAGGCGGTACGAAAGAAATTACCTCTGAAGACACTCAGGCTGTACCAGATAAAGAGGCTAAGCTGATCAATGATGTGTTTTACTACATGGTCAAACACTTTAATGGTAGTGGCTCTCCGGCGGATATTCGCCGGGAATCCGGTCTGTTTCCGACCGATTTTGACGTGGTTGACTGGTTCAAGAAGAAAACAGACTTTGCTGCTTTGTGCAAAGATGGAAACGTCATTTCAGTAAATGTATGCAAGAGAGGTATCCAGTATTGCTTCAATTACATGAGTAGTTCTGGCTGTGACGACGGTGAATGTAAATATTTCCATATTTGCAAAGATTTCCTCAGTGGTAATTGTTTTGCAGACAAATGCAACTTTAGTCACAATGCAAAAGATGACCGAAATATCATAGTTGCACGGCAAAACGGTTTGGGAAACTTTACAAACGAAAAAATCATCCGTGTCCTTCAACTGAGGTTTCCACATGTTTGCCAGGAATCGGCCAAAGCAGGGTCTTGTCCTAACAACATGTGCTTTAATTTGCACATTTGTCCTCGTTACATAAATGGGGACTGCAATGTTAAAAACTGCCCGAAAGGTCATGATCGCACTTCACTGCACAACGACCCAATAGTCTCCGCCTATAAACTGAAAACATGTAATGAAATATTTTTTCGGAAAGAAGTGTATTTGGTCTGTGAAAAGGAGAACAAAGAAGACATACCAAGAAATGGTAATATATCTTTTTATATCATAGTCGTAAAATTTACTCTCGTAGTCGTAAACATATTATTAAATGACTTGAGTAATAAAATATTTTGATTTTCATTTGTACTTAAAACAGTTTGTCCATAAATAACAGTTAACGCTCTACGAAAACACCACACAGGATTTTTAATTTATGAGGTCGTTTAAACGAAAGTTTGGTAATACACGTTCTTGCTAAACTATCGATTAAAAGCGTTACAAACCCTTTATTACGTTTTCGATTGATAGTTTTCCATAAATATTTCGATATTTAAAAAATATAAAAAAATCTTGATCAGGAGTGTGAGTTTTCTTGTTTAAATATAATTCATACATTATTGTTTGAACCCATTACAATGTGTTTGCAAATTTTCATATCTCAAACAATGGAAACTCCCTTAAAGGGCTCCCTTAAATAAAACAGTTTCATTTTGTGTTCGGTATATTTGAATCGTGTTATCTTTGTTCGGGAAATACATGTTTCTGATTTGAAATGGTGTCATTTAACATAATGTTCACCGGAAAAAACATGCCATATAATGTTCCTTGTTAAATATGGACTATTTACAAATGTAGGAAATAGTAAAACTTAAGCAACCACATTATTTCAGTAGTTATGTGCTGCTTTACAAGCTTTAAGCCCTTTTACTATGAGACATGTTAATATGTAAATACCTTTCGCGTAACATTTAGTGTAGCGGTTAAAGCATTAACGTTATATAATGAGTTATTAACTCTTCTGAATACTATATCAAGTGCAATAGAAAAGAAACAAAACCTAAACTATAACCATAATTGAACTTTGGTTTTTCATGCGTCCACTATATATTTCTGACGTTCGGTAAGAAATACTAAGACAGTCAGACAGAGTTAAATTTGCAAGAATAAATTTCAGATCACGATCACACAGTAACGGAATTAAAAAAAGAAGCACAACTAACTGAAGATGTTTTTCAGTTCATTGTCAAAGCCTTTGACGGCAGTGGTTCACCCGATGATATTCGCAGAGAATCGGGACTGTTTCCGATTGATTTTGACGTTTCTGATTGGTTTAAGAAGAAGAAGAAACAATTCGCTGCTTTCGAAAAAGATGGCAAAGTTGTATTGGTTATTGTATGCAGAAAAGATATATCATATTGTTTGAACTACTTTAAACGGACCGGATGAACCGACGAAATCTGCAAAAGATTTCATGTTTGTACAGATTTCCTTTGTGGTAACTGTTGTTTTGGAGAGAGGTGCCATTTCAAGCATCGTGTTACAGATAAACAAAATACTATGGCAGCCCGGAAATATGGCCTAGATAATTTTACAAAGGAAGAAATCATTTGTATTCTTAAACGAAGATATCCACATGTTTGCAGGGAATGGGTGAAAAGTGGAACATGTCACGCCAGTATTTGCAATGATTTGCACGTTTGTCCTGGCTACATCAATGGAAAGTGTCCGGAAAAAAACTGCCCGAAGAGTCATGACCGACAGTCGCCGCACAATGGTCCCATAGCCAATGCCTACGGCCTGGACTATAAGAATGATGAATCGTATTTCCGAAAGGCGGTATATTTAGTTCGTGAAAGTGAGGTCGCTGCAGTTGTTGAAGTAAACCAAGACTTGCTGAATACAGGTATAGGTTGTCGCATTCTCACTATATAAACCCGTCGCAATAAATTTACGTTGATTGTATCTGAATTTAAGGACAAATTGATAAGCGTACGTAATTCTACATGCCAAATACCAAACCATTAGTTCTTGTTTGAAAAAACTTGGTAGCTGACCAACACGCAATATTACATGCCAAATGCCAAATATTTGTGTTTTGCGGTTTCAGAGGAGATTATTAAAGTTTTCACTACATAAATACAATTGAAACAAGTTACTCCCACGGTCGGACCAATTTTGACCCAAGCTGCATGATTTTAACAAACTGTCTAGAGGGCAACAATTTGATGTTAAACGCCCCCACCTCAGGCACGGACTGACGGACAAATGAATTAACGATATCCTTTAAGCTCCCAATGAGCACTATGTGCTCATGTGAGCTTAAACAAATATATGATATTTAACAACGAAGACAAACCAACAAAAATCCCTTAGTCATTTCTTAAACAGTTTAAAGACCACAATATATTTGCCAGAGTCACCAGCTAGTTCGTTGTTGTTTTTTTTTTAAAGATATTGCCGGACAAAAATCCATTTGCACAGCGTTCCTTGTGGATGACTGCAAGAAAAGGGGATGCAAACAGATCAACTCGGATCATCCTTAGATCTGGAAGGTGAAGCTATGGGGTGAGTGGAGGGCGGTTGAACACCAAGAAACTGTCGAAGAACTGTTTTCCAGACCAGATAAGACTGCAACGAATCGAATTGCATACACTGAGTTGGTTGGTATTTTTGTATTTGTTTGTTAAAGTCCATCAATTGTTTTCGTGTATGACTTATGGTAGCACTCTTAATGTATTTATTTTGCGCCTTTAAAGGTTTATATTATATATTATAAGTGTATTACTTGGTTAAGCTATCCGATGAATTTTTCAACAGCAAACTCGTAATAATATGTTTATTTTTTTCTGTAATGACCAGATTTTACTCTTCCGTACACGGTTGCTCTTGGTACGTCATATCATCTGTTTGCAATTGTTTTTTTATTATAAAATTGCGGAATTCCACATCTGCGTTCAAAAATAATGTATTGGCCATTGAGAAATAAGCTCATGTTAACCTTCCAATTCAGACAGGGGAACGTAGGTGTGCTGTATTCAACATAATGTTCGAACCCTTGTGTGCCACATGTATTGACCCAACCGGTAAGACAACGACCTATGAAGTTCGCAAATTGTCCACAAAATCATATGCGTTCGGGAAAGCAAACTGCTCAGAACAGTTCAGAACTGAATGGAGATGGTACTTAGAACTTACGCCAGACAAATGGCCCCTTATGGAACCGGTAAGTGACAGTGAGCGACTGATTGATTAAATATAGTAACGTTAGTAAATAATAACACACAACAATACTCATATACATAAACGTTTAATAAGGTAAGTGAAAAGCAATAATTAGTGTGTAGTGTAGTCCTTATCTCATTAATAAACATAAATATATCGCAACACTCTTAAAGAGTTAAAACATGATGATGATGAATATGGATATCTCATTAACTAGTGTGTTCATTCTTCATTCATTTATCAATTTAATATTCTATAAGATCATTGCGTGTTTGTATTTTCGATTTAATAGGATTCTCTCCAACTGACAGTGGAGACAAAATATTTGGATAAGTAGGTTACATACCTGTATACGTTACATACCTGTATACGCGAGAGAACTTTAAATATAAGTACCAATTAAACTTCGATCGCATGGAACAGATCGACCTCGCTACCCAAGTCAACAGAAATATTCGACGTAGACCGCTTTTTGTGTCAAACAAGCAAATCAGGTTAGTAGAGATTCAATGACCAGGCAATAGTAATTACTAGTTTTGCATGTTTGTATTGACAATTCCTTAGCTCCACATGAATATAATGGTTCCTTATCAGTTCCCATTACTGCCCAGACGTTAGTTATGTCCTTAATATTAACGTAAAAAAGAACTATTGCATACAAACCGAGGTATGATTAAATCGTTTCCAATCGCAAACGTTACCAACATTCAGCCAAAATGTATGTACCAATAGTACCTGTTGTATTTAAGCCCAGGAAAAGTACTTACCACGCCTTCGGTGCAAGTAAGCCTTCCGCGCGGATGGGTACCCTGGGACTACTTTCAATCGTTTGAATGGTTGAAACTCTCCCTTACACACAATCATTATAAGCAGGTTTCGGAGAATTTTTATAAGACACTGGACCCGAGCAAACAGATCATAGATGATATCTACCGCGTACAGAATCATGTTCTGTGGTCAACATTCAGCAAGTACGTAAATGAACAGGTTTATGATTTTTTAGCAATTTGTCTTACCACATAACCATGTGTATGTACAATATACAAAGTATTATAACTTAAGAGTGTATCCTGCTGGTACAAATAATGCTAATTAGCTCAAATACAATTGCTGATTATACATGATAATGGAAACATTGCTTCAAAGTGTAAAACACAAAACAGTGTTATGGTACATATAACAACGATCATGATTTACCTTCAGTCATTGGGAGAGGGTTATGAAGCCAAAGAAGATTCGACTGGGCGACCCTTCCGGGACAGTGACCACGCTGGACCTGTACCATGGCACGGACAACACGGAAGCCGTGCGTGGTATCAGCATCAACAACTTCGACTCGAGGACATCGGGCAAAAACATGACGCGATTCGGCGACGGAGCATACTTTGCAACTGACGCCAAGTACGCGCATGAATACACCAAAGGTCCGCACAGGTTCATGTTCCAAGCCAAGGTGTTGGTTGGAGAAGCCGACGAGGGGAAACCAGAATATCGACGGCCACCAAGCAGGCCTGGCATGGACCATGAGTTGTATGACTCTTGTGTGGATGTGTTGAAGAACCCAAGGATCTACGTGTTTTTTGAAAAAGCCCAGAGCTACCCGGAGTTTCTCATACACTACCATAGTGTCGGCGACTTGAAGAACACGCCGGCTCAAGATGCAACTGAACTAACATCGTGTTGTCTGTTGTAGAGACTAAAGACAAAGTTAGACAGAGAGTTGTATTCAAAGATTGTACATCACGCCTAATAATAGCTTTGTAAGTTTGAGATTTGTAAATGAAAGAAATTTAGCATTGTTCCCGTGTGTAATTGATGTTGTTAATATTATGTCAGTTGAAATCAAGAAGTGCTGACAATTGTAATTGTAATCATTATTGCGTAAATTTTAATTGAACAAAATTCTGTAGTGTGGCTTACGGACCTTGTTAAATTAGTTCGTAATTTGAGATGTATAGTAATCAGGCAGTGTTGCCTATTTTTATTGCTGTTTTTTATTCTTATAAATGTCATGTAGTTGAGTTGTAATGAACAGAGGACAATCAGCGTTACTTGCCGTTCTTATTGTGTTCTTAACTTCATATTCTAGCAATGTGAAGTATAAGTAACAAAACATCAATCATATTTGGCTACGGTCATTGTTCTTAATTATGTTAAATTGGAAGGACAATTGTATTTTGTTTGTTTTTTTCACATATATACATGGTTTAAGAGAATGGTTTAAGTATAATGTTGTGTCAAAAGAAATATTTTAACATGTTAATTGTTAAGACCGTTGATACGTCTACTTTTGTATCAAGGAAAAAAACAAAATTCATAAAGAGTATATCTATATTGCGATAATATATTAATGTAATAATCTAATTCAAATACAAACATTCATGGGGTTTCGTTATATGTGTATACAAATCTCAAGTACAGCAATTATGCAAATAAGACATGTGGGATTTAATAAAAGTTAACTAAACGTTTTTGAAACTTATAGATTTTTAATAATACTTATTTATAAATTGATATTTTTCAAACAGTAACATGTTTTGGTTTCACTTAACATAGTTGTGATAATTTTTATATTTTGTTTAAGATTGTTATTGATTAACACATGCGTTGTTTCTCAAACTATAGAACGGGTTACTAATTCGTGGTACTGCTTGAAATGATTCAACACAATTGCAAAATTGACGTGCATGATATTCAATATAAAGAAGTGATACTCCAGAAGCTGCAGCAGTATTGCATTTCCATCATACACACCTTCGTGGTCCTTTATTTTCGGCAAGGAACCAATTGCCAAAACGGTACAGTACGGCACAAAACGAAACAACATATTCACATAGTAGAATAAAGCTAGGGTTACCGCCATGGAACGTTCAATGCTAAACACTGGGGGTTTAAACCGGTTATAGAGCGCTCAACCTCACACTTGGCCCAGCAATATTCATGATACATATAAGTGTAAATAAAATTTTACCTCATAGAATTGCAACTCAAATTAAACAGTAATAAAAGGGAATTAAAACGCATTCAATTTAATTACTATTTAATTACTCAATGGTAGGAAGGAGACCACAGCAACAGAGTTACAACTTTTTGAGGCACGATGAAATGAAATTACTAACAAGCATCAACTACATCCCTTCTTTTTACAAAAAAAGATTTAAGAATATAGCATCATATTGTTAATATTTCAGATCATCAAAAAACGGATATCGAGCATGGGTAAATATTTTGTGTGTTAACATGTGCTGTCTGGATAAGTATAGTATAAAGTATTGTTATATGCAATATGTGTTTTATGATGACTTATCCTAGTATTAACATTTCTACTTTTCTTTGTTTTTGTTCTTATTTGGCATTACGGAAAGTTGTTATGGTGGTATTTTCAGATGTTCGTTTTTAAGTAAAGAAATATGTGTAATGGAGTACATCGATTATGACATAATTAAAATAACGTAGTTTTCATTTGCATTTGAAGGATATTAGAAAAATTCAGTTTCGTTTTTTGCTGTTCTATAATTGTATTTTTGTGAATATAATAATTACTTATGAATTCTTTATAACTAATTTTAATTATAAAACAAACAAAAAAACACAAAAAGAATACCAATATACAGGAACAATTAAAATAGTCCTGTAATCGATAATTGACATGTATAACCATTGATTTGTTATAACCATTCATTTGTTCAATTTATTACCTTATGTTGTTACTTACTGGTATTTAAAGTAATATTTGTTTTATTACATGTGGTACTATTATGTAAATATCATGACACATGACGTAAAGATGAACATTCCTTGCAGCACATACTTGATTATATGTAAACGACCACGAGTTAAAGGGGGGATATATCATGCTTTACGGTAATTGCCTACATCTTATGGAATTCAAAGCGGTATATCGTAAATGACGAAATTGTCTTCATTATAACGATATATTAAGTGGTATTTAACTTACATTACGGTTGTTGTCTTCAGGTATAGGAATGAAGGGAAAATGCGTAGCGCGGAAATAGTATGCATGTCAATTAAGCTAAATGTGGGTATTTTGTGCATTACGAGTCAAAACTGGTAAACGAGCTTAAAGGAATCTAAAGTGCAGTATTGCATTATTGCATTGTTGAATTTATTGGCAAATGAATTTATAATGTAAAACGTTAATAATTTTTGCATATTTAAATTTGCAGTTTTAATTCAGAAACTGGCAGGTGTTGGTGTGCGCGTGTGTGTGTGTTTTTTTGTGTATGTGTTTGTGTGTGTATGTGTGTGTGTGTGTGTGTGTGTGTTGGTGTGTGTGTGTGTGTGTGTGTGTGTGTGTGTGTTTTGGCTTTATTACACGGGTTACCTTAATAGCCTTATATTAACAGTCATGTTTCAGCGGTAATAGCTTACCAGATGTGCACATGTATGTTGGTGAAAATGTTTTATTTTTTTTATTTTAAGCAAACTCTATCGTTTGTAAACATGATGTAGTTAAAGTAAACACGCAGAGTTAAGTGTTAGGCACAAACCCATCACTGGGTTATATGTTTAAAGTAAACACATCCTTTGTTATTAAAACACTTGAAGTTTTATAGCATTGACATTATTAATAAATTTCGTCGTTTGAGAGGTGTTAGGTCTAATCTGTGTTATTTTTTTCCCATTATTCTGTGCACTATATGCTAATCATGTGTATCTGCTCTTTCATCTGTAATACAATCTGATTAGTCGTTATGAAGTGTGTATTTGTCTTTGCCAATAAAACATAATACATTTGAAAGACCGGGGCGTCATGCATGTGCGTAAAGTGGCGTCCAATATAAGCCTGTCAAGTCCACACTGGTTTATCAGGGACGACACGTTTTGCCCAAACCATGATTTTCGTTTACAAGAAACAGTCTATATATTATAAAATAAACGGAATATTTCATAAAAGCGTTAAGTGTCGTCCATGATTAACCTGTGCGGACTACACATGCTAATCTGGGACGACACTTTATACACATGCATAAAGCCCAGTTTTCCCAGACGATGCTCTAATGATGCAGCAATGCGGTTCACCGCGAACAACCACAGACACTTATAAAGCGAGTTTCTGTTTTTTCATATCAAGGACGGATTATTTTATGTGACACACGACACTAGAACGAAAGTTGTATAAGAAATAAAATGATAAATATCTACGCAACACTATTAAAATGAAAGAATACATGTATACAAATACAACTTAATTATATGTTAAAATCATGAGTTATGTACACTTGAATAATCTCAGTTCTGACTACTGAATATCATCAATTAAGTGGTTATGTTTCAAGTTTTCAAGTTTATTCATCAATACATCCAGAAGGCCAAAAGCCCAAGTGGACAAAGTAAGCATACAGTGTTTACAAAGTCAATAATTAATGATTATACAAAGTAATACTATAGTATATATGTAATTAAATATGTCTTATTACGTTAAATTGTAATTAAGCTAATTTATAACATCAACATATCAAATACACTGTAGTTTACATATATTAGGTTTGCGTATGACAATTGTAATAATAATAATACTTTATACTAATCCAAAGTAACAAAATTTGTTTAACGAGGTCCATGTTTGATGGCCATTGAACCATATGTGAAAGTAATGGAAAGTAATGGAATTGTTTTCTTATATTAAGCTATCTTACAGTTACCTGTACTAAAACGCATGTATGTAACAATAGCATAATCATTAGCCCTTTCTTGCTACCTATACGTAACGAAAATATAGGCAGCAAAAAGGCTCTGGTCAAAGTACACTATTTAATTAAACTGCTATTATGAAACGGTGTCTGTAGACAAACAAACACGCAAAACAAATTGTATTGAAATTATGACGTTTGTTATTAATTATAATAAAAAACGTCAAGTAATATGATAGATAAAGTATAGCGGTTATTATGAATACAATGGTTTAATCTGACAATATAAATGTTATTCAATACATTTCAATTCGTAAAATACAGTCATATTGTCGGAAAAGACATTAAGGAACAGGCACGATACATTCATTGAACATATAATAATGGCAATTAATAAAAGACATTCGAATACAGTTTTGACAGTACATTTAAAACGACTAGTTCACACATACATAGATCAACACGTTCCACGTTTTATTTTCAGCAGCTGTTAGAAATTCAAAAATAAGATATAAACATATCTTATTTAATCATGCAGTACATAATAAATACAATAAAAGTTGCAACCAGATATATGCGGTAAAATAAAACACATCATAATACATTAAGTGAATGCTACAAAGGTATTTTGCGATCGAACCAGAAAGGAGTAATGAATATATAAGCTCAAATGTTTTATTACTAGTTCATTATTTGATGTTATTAGTTCGATAAATTTGTACATATTTGGTCTTTTTCTTTAATACAATGGAATATATTTTGATCTTAGTTCCGTATATAACTTACACTTAAGAATAAAATGAAACTCATCTTCAAGCTTATTACAAACAATACATTTTCGTTCAGCTAATGGAATTGATGTAGGCCTAGCCCATCTACCAGTTTCAATATTTAATCTATGTGATGACATACGTAATTTGGATAAACTTAAACGGAACTTTTTTACATGACATATCATCAGGTACGGTTGAAACTGAAAAACAGCGATGTGTTTAAACAAATTTGCCCTAGTAGAAATGTTAAGTCTCTCATTCCAATTCTGAACAAACGTGTCGCTCAATCTTTGCCTTACGACTGATATGAACAAATTTTCATTTCAAATATCTTGGAAAAGCCAAGCATCATAAAATCCCAAATTACTAAGAAGATCTTTTAATAAAGTACACCAATTTTTCTTTTGGGGATACTCAATACTATCATTTAACATAGTCAAATAAACTTTATTTGCTAAATTTATTATCGGATGTTCGTAAAAGTTTTATCCAGTATTTAATTATGTTAAAATATCTCCTGTTTTGATAGTTTACACGTCCAAGTTCACAATATACGAAATCGTTTTGAGTGCATCTTTTGACGCCAAGTATTTGTTAACAATATTGCAAATGAACCCTTTCAATTGGCAAACCTTTGACAAAATCCCACACTTCGCTTCCGTAGTTAAGAATTGGAGTTATGAGTTTATCAAAAAGATATAGTTTATGACTTATTGAGATGTCCGTAAATTTGTACAAATATTTTTTTAGTTTAAAAATAGCTTAAAGGGCCTGCCCTGCAAGAGTGTTTTCTGCCTCGCTAAATGAACCACCAGTTGTAAATACAATGCAATACAAGATAATTGAATCGGTTTACAATATCTATGGTTTTATTATCATAATAGAATATATTGTTAGAGGGTCGACCTCCTTTACGAAAGATCATAATATTTGACTTTTCAGTATTAACAACAAGTTTCCATGTGTGACAGTAATCATGCAATAGATCTAAGCCGTTTTCCGATTCTTCAGCGGTATTAGCAAACATTATCATATCATCGGCGTACAGTAAGAGAAACATTTTAAAAGAGTTAACATTAATACCATTAATGCCTTTCAAGTAAAATTCAGCTTCTAAATCATCAAGATACATTGAAAACAAAAATGGCGATAAACACTCACCCTGCCTAACGCCAACATTCATTCAAATCTGTCGCTCAACGTTTTTCCATGTTCAACTTTTGGTTTTACGGTTATGTAGATAGGCCAATTGCAGCATTTGCTTTTGTTTACATTAAAAAAAGTGCGCGAACATCACACCTCGACTGCCTCGTGAGCGCTGCTCACAGGCGAAAAAAACTTTCGCAGTAAAATAAACTTGTCGTTGCACGCTAAAGCCAGGTGTCAGTTATACAAGGGTGTAATATAATTATAATGATTTTCGTCGGGGATATCTAGACGAGTGACCGCTGTTCTCCGGTGACCGCTTTGTTGGACTGTTAACTTTTTTTCTCTTTTTTTTTTCTTTTTCTTTTATTCTTGTTTTTTTTTATATTTGAACTCTTAAGTTCTGATGATTATATTTATCAATTTAAAGAATTTAGTGACAAACTTCAAAACATGCCAAAATCTGTGAACAAGTCCCTTTAAAACATTCGATGGCCACGTGTACACAACTTTTAACCGGAACGTGTGCAAAAGTAACAACGAGATGTAACGGATGTGATGGAATAATAACGTACACAACTCACCAAAGTTTTCATTTAAATTTATAACGCTATTAAACACGACGCTTTCCAAGTGTCCAAATTAATAAGCTATTTTAGACTTACAAATATGTCCAGGACTCCCGCACTGTACGGAAGAAGGTCAAAACATGGTGAAATGTGTAATTTAAACAGGAAAGGTTCAGCCAATTAACCAGGGAGTGTAAACAAGAAATGACATTATAGACTGGGGCTTGACTTTTCAATTTAACTATTTATTAGTTATGTCGTCTGGATAAATTGATTAATAATTTTTTTTCTAAAATGTAAAGTAGATTAGGTTATTAAGTTACAGATTATACTAACCATTTTAATATGTGCGCATGATGTCTATTTTTGAAAAACACTTTATAAAAACACTTAAAAACAACATGAAAAACGTTAATATATGAAAAGAATACATATATATGTTATAAATATATATGTTCATTCAATGTTTTGTACCAGATTTGCACAATAGCAAAATATAATAACTTATATAATACGCATGCTCAATTACGCGTTTTATTCAAAATCATTATTGTACAGTGTAAGTAGCACAGCATTCCAGTAGAAGATCATACAAATGTTGGTATGTATTCAATACACACACACACGTACATAGTGGCACATGTGTAGCACATAATAGTATTCTTAACCATTGTACCGATTAGTTCAAGTCGATGTAAATCATTGCGCTGCAATAAATGTAACAAAACTACAACCGTTTTAGTCACAATCCAGTTTGATTTACCTCCCTTTACAATGCATTAGTCTTTAATTTGCTTGGCACTCGCAATTGCATTATAAAATTAATAAATAAATGCGTAACAGATAAATAGGACACTTTTCTTCAACGATAAATTAAATACAGCTTAGTCATGTAAGACTAATGGTATATGATCAATGTACTATATGTCACAACTCCATTACATAAAGTATATAATAGCGCTATAGTATGCATTGCCTAACGAGTATAACTACGTATAAAACTACTACACAGTACAATTTATTTTTCTTCAGTAAATATTGATTGAAACTTTCATTATAGTGCATAAAACATAACTTTATTCACATGCTCGTTTCTTGATTTTGAGAACTACTTTGTCGCGCGGACGAGTAAGAAGTCCCTCGGTTATCGCCATATTTGTTGGGGTTTCAGGCGCCAGACTAAACTCGAACGCTCTGATCAGAGTGCCAAGAAATATCAATGCTTCGTCGTAGAAAAACGCCTTTCCGGGACACATTCGCCTTCCCGCAAATCCGAACGGGCAAAAAGCTAGCGGAGACCGTTTGGCCTTAGGGGAATTTTCAGACGTATCGAATCTGTCTGGATTGAACCTACCAATATAAATAGAATGAGATGCATGTAATCGCATTTATTTTTCCAAAACAATCACAATAAAACGTGAATTTCAGCATTCAAAGCGGGTATCTTCGCTTATAAAATGTTGTATTGATCTTTTGAAATGCTATGAGAAATAAAAGAAAAAAAGTATGTATAATTATTGTAAACTTTTTTTCAAGATATTGTTAGATATACCCGTACCGTTCTGGATGTTCCCAGTATTTTTCTGAATTCATGATGACACCTAACGCATGAATAATCTGTGTCTGAAAGTAATTATTGAACAAAAATGTATTTAAGCTCAAAATGTCGATAAAATGTCATTATTGAACTCTCGTAAGATTATCAACATATTATTTATTATTAACCATAAAGATAACATTATCTCACGCTTTTTAGTATTCTAATTCACGAAACATACATTTATTTCCACAACTCGATTTAATTAAGCAGAGTAGCGAACACTGATCGTATAGCATAGGAACAGTCTTTTATGTGGACATAGGTCACAACACAATGATTACACGGTCGTCGAAATTACCGCATCCCAAAATTGAAAAAGGGAAATTACAGAAATTATTATATAATGCGCCTGCAGGGCTCAGTATGTCTCGTATTTTATTTAAGATTTATTTTCAAACGAAAAGTTTTCTTTTCATTTAGGTTAAGCTATTAATACGTAATGGATTGTATTATGTTGTGTCATTCCCTCGAGTTGGTCTGAAAAAACAAGTTACAAATATGTTTGCATTTTTATTTATTTCACCGGTCATTGCTTCTGGCTATGAAATGTCGCATTAGTAAGTTTAATTTCTAAATGGTAAGATGATTTGAGAAATGCATCAAATGAAAACGTTTACAAAAGTCTTGGTAATAATTACAAACAAAAGTCAATTACAAACTTGACTTGATTGTATTAAGAGTAAACCATTTGCAATATTACTAAACACAGGTTTTAACTATAGACGTCATAATGATAAAAAAATGGGCTAAATGCATGTGCGTTAAGTGTCGCCCCAGATTAGCCTTACAGGCTACATACATAGCACAGGCTTATCAGGGACGACACTTGCGCCTAAATGGTATGTTTCGTTTAAAGGAAGTCTTGTATTAGCGAAAATCCATTTAAATCCATGCATGTGGACCAGTTTTTTTCCCAGAACGAGGCTCACATACTTGTTCTGGCACGTGGTATCCCTGTATTGTCGCGTCATGGCCGCTCATTCGTGTTGATATGGGAGCAACGTATCGAAGGCGAAGTGTTTCGTCTATAAACCGTCTTAGATACCTGCGTTAATAAACATCATTACACACATTAAATTGCAGCTGAAAAGGGAAAGCTATTTATGTTTGTATACAAGCCGCGTGTGTTTAGAAGACGACTTGCAATCTTCTGATTGCTATATTTCGTCTTTGTTTACATCCGTTCGTGCACTTACTTGATTTGGACTGTGTCTTATCCATCGATATTTACTTTTATAAGTTCCATCAAAAATGGAATGGTATGTAAATATTAGCTGTTATTTTCTTGTGTTTTTATTGAAACTGAACTAGTTTAAGTGGTTTTGTTGTAGTTTAGTGCTTCGATGGTACTATGAAGGAATTTTATAACCCAACTCGAATACGCCGGGATGTGCACAATCGAACCCAGTCCGCCTAGAAGAGAAGCTAGTGCACCAACGACTGTGATCAGCATAGGTTCCGAACCCTGATATGGTGGACGTGTTACACAAAGTATTTACTTCAGTTCCGGAAGTGCGCTCGGCTGAATTTGCGCGCGTCCCAGCACGTGCGAGAGCTCGTCGTGTATCCGGGTCTGCATTTCCGGGTAGAGCGACGCGTGATAGATACACCAGGTAAGGGCTTAAACGAGAGGTATGGCTGGATAGGTCTTTAACGGTAGCTTGTGCATAAAAAAAACGTGCATAGATAACTTGCTTAATACTCGGTAAACATGTTACTTACAGAAAAAACACAACAATAAAACATGATCTGGTCTTTTATATTCGCAAACAAAAGATGCAATAACTCAAGTGAACGCGGTTGAATAATGCCAGTACGAAATGATATGCAAGTTCATATAGTCATAAACAAGTTTGATTAAGATTGAATGATAAATTACGTTTCTGTCACATCAAAATACCCAATTTCTGACGTTTTACAGACGATGGATTTATGCGCGACCCACAAAAGTTAAAAAGAAGGCAACTGATAGAATAACCAATCAAAACTCTGCAGGAAACCTGAAAAATTCTCGGTAAAAAAAGTAGGTTTCAGAAAAAAGACATGTTAAATAATTTCCCCCTAGTAGACGGTGTTTTATACCCATTACGTCGATTTTAAGTGAATAATGGCGATTATCACGAGCAGATCGATTAAAGTCTTATTGCTGCATGCAATCGCCGCTATAACGTGACGTGTCCGTATAAGCGTTGAAATGCATGTGCATAAGCAACATTACAACATCTTACTTGTGCTGACACTGTGAAAGCCGCCCACAAGATAAACCAGAATGTCGCCGTAGACTGTCGTCTGGTCAAGATTCGTGTCCATGACGACATCAATGAACTTCCGGTCAGTGCCACTGGTCACGTGATCATCAATCATGCTCCGGACAATATCGTGGACATCCTGAACAACTAGAAAAATAATGACGTTCAATGTACACTTTGAAAATGTCACAAATATTTCACATAATTATTTACAGAATATAGTCGAAGTAGTTTTCATAGCATACATATATTATATGCATACTGTAGTTTTATTTCCAAATACTACTTAAGCAAATATTCGCTAGTGTCCTTATACAATAATTCTCTATTGATATCATTTATTTACACACATTTGTAGATTTCTGCTATGTACATAAACATTACGAAAAATATGAAAGATCATATACAATTCTTTCTTAACCATTTATAGACGACATGCCATATGATTGATATGAGTCTCGCTATGTGAAAAGGGGTTGAGATGCATGTGCGTAAAGTGTCGTCCCAGATTAGCCTGTGCAGTCCGAACAGGCTAATCAGGTACGACACTTTGCGCGTTAATGATATTTTTCGTTTAGAGAGAGTCATTTCTTAGCAAAAATCCAGTTCAGGCGGAAAGTGTCGTCCCGGATTAGCCTGTGTGGACTGCACAGGCTAACCTAGGACGACACCTTATGCACATGCAATAAACCCCGTTTACACAGAGCGGGGCTCATAAGTTTGCAAACTATGATGATGCAATTACTAGCTAACTTACTGCTATAGAAGTGGTCACTTTCCTCCGTCCCCTCCTCAGGTAGCCCGGATGTAAAGTTCTTTTCCATAACTGGCCAGAACTAGAAGGTCAAACTCGAATTAGTATATAAATGAATGTTTATATGTATGACTACCATGTTAAAACAGCTTGACCAGATTTTTCATCAGTGCGTTTTGAGTAATGTTCGAACAAGATTATCGGTCTTCCCTAGAGCCGTACAATGAACACAATAGCATCGAAGCAAAAGTTATATCACAAAATCATACAAGGTTTATGGTCATATATGTGCCGTTTTTGAGTGTACAGCGTTTTTTCTCTTTACTTTTGGACTGGAGTACTGGTGTAGCTTGAGATTTGTCAGACTTTGAAAATTCTCAGATATATCCGAAAACATGGGTGTTTGCGCGTGCGCTGCAATATAAACACTACCATAAATCAAGGCGCTGAAGGCACTGAATTTGTTCGCTATTGCATAATCTTAGAAGCAACTAAGTTTTCAAACTTATGTTATAGCTTTTTATATCGCAATTTTGAAATTAACACAACCCATTCAAATTTTAAAGAGTGTGTCTTAAAGCACATGTCGAGATGTGTGTGACTGTTTATCCTCATATTTATGTAATAGAGATAACTTAGACAAAATAACAACAATATGTCTTTTTATTCACAATTGGTCGCTGCACTGGCAACCATCTTCAGAATTGTGGTTGCCTTGCTAAAGAATAACAAGCCTATAATCATGTACATGTCGTGATATGTGTATCTAATACTTTATCTATTTTATTTAAATTATTGAGAAACGGTTTTGCCCACATGACAGACTTTTAATGCAGCATTAAGCCCCGTTTTCCCTGAAAGCAGCCAATATGTAAAGATTTCAATGATAAACTTACCAATGTCATCGCACAAGCTGTTATAAACACTAGACTGGCCAATATGTTCCACAAGCTCTTTAACCTTTTGTTTACATAATTACAGGCTGTCGTCTGCTGCAGAAATGCTTTAGGCATTTTTCGTCTGCTTAATTTGACTGAAGTTATCCAAACAGGCAGTCATGGGTTACGGGCCCTACCGCAGCTAAGGCATAGTGGTTTCCAAAATTGCGTCTGCTCACAAATAACAACGTCTGACTTGTCCGGCATGAGCTTCGAATAATTATATATATATTTTTTTTTAACTGAAAAACGTCGAATAAAGCGCACAAATTAAATGTTTTAGTCGTTCGTTTTATCCTTTCTCGTATGAGGTTCATCTGAATTGCTCGAATTCTTTCAATTGTTGATTTTACTATGTCAAACGTTACTGATAAGGTAAAATAAACAACAGCTGATTTTCGAGTTAGCCTCATTGTCAATATATTAACTCATTTATGCATAGCGTCTAGAAAAAAGGCCTTGGCAAACAGCGTAGACCCTGATGAGACGCCGCATGATGCGGCGTCTCATCAGGGTCTGCGCTGTTTGCCTAAAGGAATTTCTGTAAGAAATATTCTAAATATAGAAATAAATATACTAGACATCCCTTATTTTGAAAATTAATTGATCAAATTTAGAAGGATGGGAGAGTCCACTAGGCATAAATGGGTTCATTCAAGTCGTCGTTATATGCTGTGGACTCTTCATTATATGCCATGGATACGTATTTATAAAACTCACTTGTTCGTAGAGAGCTTTGAAGGTGAGTAAGTTGTCACTCACTTGTTTATAGAGAGCTTTGAAGGTGAGTATGTTGTCGTCACTCACTTGTTCATAGAGAGTTTTGAAGTGAGTATGTTGTCGTCACTCACTTGTTCATAGAGAGCTTTAAAGGTGAGTATGTTGTCACTCACTTGTTCATAGAACGCTTTGAAGGTGAGTATTTTGTCGTTACTTACTTGTTCGTAGAGAGCTTTGAAGGTGAGTATGTTGTAATCAATTACTTGTTCGTAGAGAGCTTTGAAGGTGAGTATGTTGTCATCACTTACTTGTTCGTAGAGAGCTTTGAAGGTGAGTATGTTGTCATCACTTACTTGTTCGTAGAGAGCTTTGAAGGTGAGTATGTTGTCACTCACTTGTTCATAGAACGCTTTGAAGGTGAGTATTTTGTCATCACTTACTTGTTCGTTAAGAGCTTTGAAGGTGAGTATGTTGTCTTCACTTACTTGTTCATAGAAAGCTTTGAAGGTGAGTATGTTGTCATCACTTACTTGTCGTAGAGAGCTTTGAAGGTGAGTATGTTGTCATCACTTACTTGTTCGTTGAGAGCTTTGAACGTGAGTATTTTGTCATCACTAACTTGTTCGTAGAGAGCTTTGAAGGTGAGTATGTTGTCATCACTTACTTGTTCATAGAGAGCTTTGAAGGTGAGTATGTTGTCATCACTTACTTGTTCGTAGTGAGCTTTGAAGGTGAGTATGTTGTCATCACTTACTTGTTCGTAGAGAGCTTTGAAGGTGAGTATGTTGTCACTCACTTGTTCATAGAGAGCTTTGAAGGTGAGTATGTTGTTAATCAATTGTTCATAGAGGGCTTTGAATGTGAGTATGCTGTCAATCAGTTGTTCGTAGAGAGCTTTGAATGTGAGAATGTTGTCACTCACTTGTTCATAGAGAGCTTTGAATGTGAGTATGTTGTCACTCACTTGTTCGTAGAGAGCTTTGAGTGTGAGTATGTTGTCGTCACTCACTTGTTAATAGAGAGCTTTGAAGGTGAGTATGTTGTCGTCACTCACTTGTTCATAGAGAGCTTTGAAGGTGAGTTTGTTGTCACTCACTTGTTCATAGAACGCTTTGAAGGTGAGTATTTTGTCATCACTTTCTTGTTCGTAGAGAGCTTTGAAGGTGAGTATGTTGTCATAACTTACTTGTTCGTAGAGAGCTTTGAAGGTGAGTATGTTTTCATCACATTCTTGTTCGTAGAGAGCTTTGAAGGTGAGTATGTTGTCATCACTTACTTGTTCATAGAGAGCTTTGAAGGTGAGTATGTTGTCACTCACTTGTTCATAGAACGCTTTGAAGGTGAGTATTTTGTCATCACTTACTTGTTCGTAGAGAGCTTTGAAGGTGAGTATGTTTTCATCACTTGCTTGTTCGTAGAGAGCTTTGAAGGTGAGTATGTTGTCATCACTTACTTGTTCGAAGAGAGCTTTGAAGGTGAGTATGTTGTCACTCACTTGTTCATAGAGGGCTTTGAAGGTGAGTATGTTGTCATCACTTACTTGTTCGTAGAGAGCTTTGAAGGTGAGTATGTTGTCGTCACTCACTTGTTCATAGAGAGCTTTGAAGGTGAGTATGTTGTCATCACTTACTTGTTCGTAGAGAGCTTTGAAGTTGAGTATGTTGTCATCACTTACTTGTTCGTAGAGAGCTTTGAAGGTGCGTATGTTGTCATCACTTACTTGTTCGTAGAGGGCTTTGAAGGTGAGTATGTTATCATCATGGCTAAAGTACTCTCCAAACAGCGCCACTCCAACCGCTCGGCACGCCATCTGGAACGCCACGTCGTAAATGATCACGTGATCTGGGTCTTCCAATGCACCGAGCTGACACGTGGTCTCGTCAGCTATCTAGAAGGACGAATCGATCGTTAAGATAATATAAGCCGCTCTTTGAGAAGGCGGGCTTAATGCGTGTGCTGAAAGTAACGCCATCGATTAGCCTGTGCAGTCCGAACAAGCGGATCAGGGGCGACACTTTCCGCCTTAACTGGATTTTCGCTAAGAAGAGACTTCTTTTTAAAGAAAAATACCATTTAAGCGGGAAGTATCGTCCCTGATTAGCCAGTGCGGACTTCACAGGCTAATCTGGGGTGACACTTTCCGCACATGCATTAAGCCCCGATTTATATCAATTGCAGACAGTCGACCTAGCCTTGATGCCGTATACGAAAATCTTTGTATTGGACATTTTTTTTGTATTTCATACATGGGAATGCGTATACCCAAGTAGTCTTAGAAACAATACAGTCTTAAGACCTAAAATACATATTGGAAGAACACCCTGTAATCTTTGTGGATTAATATGTCGACGCTTTTTAATTCAAAGATAAAATGGGCTTGTTTCCAAAACTAATGAATTATTATTTGAAAACAATACATGTATAAATGAAATGTTTTACCTACCCCCATATATAATATAATCAAATATGACAAACAGTCGTATCCATGTTATGCGTTCTTTATATTGTTAAAAAACATACTTAACACATAAATTATAAGTTGATATAAGGAGCGGTTTTTTTTTAAATGAAAAAAATGTAAGAAATGTTCTTCCTGTCAATTTAAATATTTTTGATTAAAGTCCCCAATTATCTTTCACCATCGCACCTGCTTCAATGTATAAAAGTGTGAATGCACAGTGTCTTTGCTGAGGTACTCGTCGTACTTCCGGCGTCTCTCTCTGGCCTCCGGACCGTTGACGAACTGGATACTACTCGAACCGAACACCGGCGAAATGAAGGACATTTCTGCAACAACACAATGACGGATATGGTGTATCGTGTCTTTGGGTGCGTGCAGCACTTTAATTATTTTCCCTTTCTATATTTCAATCTACGTTTAGGTTGGAAGCAATGGTTTATGATCAAAGGTCTGACGCAATGTCAAGGCTACATTATCTTCTATACTTTGACATTATGACTCTTTATAATTAATGCACAAGTTAAAAAATACTTATTTAAAATTGACACATGCGCTGGCGAGTATATTTCTGAAATTCGATAAGTTTCGTTTGAGAATTTGTGAGGTATCAGAAGTCTAACTTTAACTTTAATTTCTAACTTTGATATGAAAATTTGGCGCACGTTTCAAAATTAATTAGGAATTTCTTCTGAACATATTGGACTTAAACTTTGGAAAGTGTTCAATTACCAAATTATAAATAAGGCTCGCTCTGTGAAAACGGGGCTTAATGCATAGGCGTGAAGTGTCGTCCCAGATTAGCCTGTAAAGACCGCTCAGGCTAATAAGGGACGACACTTTCCGTCTTAACTGGATTTTCGCAAAAAGGACATTTCCTTTACACGAAAGTTATGAAAGATATCGGAAACTTTCCGCATATGCATTAAACCTCGTTTTCCCAGAGCCCGTCTGAAATAGTTTCCTTTTTTACTCAGCACTCACCCGGCTTGTCGAAGAGTCGAACCTGGTCCTTGAACGCCTCTGGTGACGCAGTGCTCACCACCGGCTTGTCTCCAAACCATACCCGTACCACGTCACCATACTGCGCATGCGCGCTTTTTAAATATGATATCAAACCGCCGGCACGCTCGATGTCGGGGAAGTTACCAAGTCTGTAACAAAGGATCAGAACGATATATGTGCGGGTATTTTACAGTTTTGTATATATAATTGAAATATTTAATAATTATAATTATGCAAAACGCTTGGATATACATGTAATCTTAAATTTTGGAAATCCAGTTTTAAAGGAATACTTTTTGCAACCAAAGTCTCTGAAATCGTACCTTAAATAACGTCATTATTAATATTGAGAATCCCTGTAAAGCTTGTTTTTTTTTTACATATACATTGTATATGTTTTTTTAACGATTTTGCAATTTACCACTTTAGGTTTTCTGAAAAGTTATATTTATTCTTGAAAATTAAAGGTAACAGTATTCGTATCACATGTGTTTGGTTGTTAATAAATACTTGAATAGCGTTATCAAACGCAATATACAACATGCGAAATGACAAATGAAATCTGATCATAACGATATTATAATTCTTCGCAGTTTGTATTATGTCAAATGGTAAAGTTATTTATTTAATACCCGCGTTTCTTACATTGGATCTGACGGCCTCGGCCCAGGAATGAACTTTGTACCGTCGTTTCTGTTTCGTTTCTAAAACATATTAACAGATTATATGCAGCCTCGTTCTCGAAAAACTAAGCTTAATGCATGTGCGTAAAATTTCGTCCAAGATTAGCTTGTGCAGTCCACACAGGCTAATCAGGGACGACACTTTCCACATACACTGGATTTTCGTGACATTCCATGAAAGCGAAAAGTGTCGTCCAAGATAAGCATGTGCAGCCCGCATATGCATTAAGCCCAGTTTTCCCAGAACGAGGCTTGTATGAAATAGCCAACTAGATATAGCGGCCATTGCCATGTTCTCCCATTCAATATTGATTGGCATCTTACAATCCTTGTCAAAGAAGCATGAAAAAAATGAATTTATTCAAACTGTTTACATGTGTATGTGTCGCACTTAAAATTAAAAAAAAAAAAAAAAAAAAAAAAAAAAAATGCNAAAAAACTTACCGTTTCAGTTTTCCATTCCCGCAACAGCCTAACTATTAATATTGTTAGAAGAAACAAAACCACGCATAACACAGCATACCAAACAATAATAATAATAATAATTGCTATTGCAATTACAAACGGAACCACGTTATACACAGCACACCAAACCATTGCTATTGCAATTACAAACGGAACCACGTAATACATAGCACACCATGTTGTTGAGTCCATCTTCGATTTACGTCTGGTTTCGTTTTCAACTTACACCGTTAAATAATTACATATTCATTTTCATAGGGTGATGTTTGTTTATGAAAGTTATCAAGGTGTAGGATATCATCAAGATGAGTATTTAAATCTCAAATGTATAGAATGAATTACTGCGTTATCTATTTTTTCAAAACGTATATATTGCAATGAGACGAAACCGCGTGTCCCAATTTCAATTATCTTAAAAACGTTGGTCGTGCAGACTTGCAATGATAAAAATATGTACATTAATCAATGCGTTTATCGCACTCGAGTAGGTTTTTGTTGCATGCGCAGCACCTTTAACAGTTTTACTATTTGAAATAAAGGGACTTGTTCACATATTTTTGTATTTTTGAAAATGTCATTAAATATACCAATCAATCTATGACGTTTGTAAAAGTCTTATCAAATTATAATAAAAAAATGTAGAGTTAAAGGGACTTGTTCACAGGTTTTGGAATTTTTTTTAAGTTTGTCATTAAATCTTTTAAATTGATAAATATAAAGCTCAGAACTAAAGACCTCCAATATAAAAACAAGAATACAAGTAAAAAAAAAATGTATATTTACCATGGAATTGACTTGGCGGTTTTTATTCGCAATTGTGTGTTGTCGTACACACATGGGCGATGTTGCCATTTTCATGTCATACACACTTTGCTTCAATAATTTTGCGCATGCGCGCGTATTCCAAATTGTCCTCCAACTTCCAAGACGTGATTCAGATGGGGAATTAAATATAAGGTAGTTGTATGCTGAATACTTTAATTTTAAAAACGATATTAGGCGGTAAATTAATAAATGTTATTCTTGTATGAAATAATGCGCACGTTGGCTGTTAAACTGCTTCTTTTCGATTTGACTTACGAAGGTCATTCGTCCGAGCTTGTAAACATTAAAAAAAAATCTATATAACATTTTAGGTGATGTGGAAAACAGCTCATGGGCAGCGTTATCGGAAACAGAAAAAATATTCAATTTCCATTAGTATTTGCCAAATACGATTTCATTGATTGTAGTTTTGTGAATCATAAACGGTAACTGGTAAGCTCGTACCTAGTCCATAATGCATTGTACATGTACAGTCAAGTTACCATTACCGGATCAGTAGCGTAATAAAGTTGTTGTGGTGACAAGAAAAACATGTTTTTAGTCTTCTTTTACACCACTTTGATTAAATATTACCTTAACTTACTGATTCAACACAAAATCTTATTTTTAAACGCATGCGAAATGTATTTGTGATACCTTTTTTTTGCCACAGAATTCATGCATTTACGGATCAGTTGTAGCCATAACGGATCAAGTGATCGAAACCTCTCAGGGGGCATCTAGCACGCTATTTGAACTGTCGAAACATGTACTGTGTTGTTAACAATGACCAAGTTACATTGCCAGTTATAAATTATATTCGTTTGTTTTTGTTATTAATTGTTTTCTATATGTGATCTTGTATCTACACTTGACGCATGGTGTACTTGTGTGAATTATCTGTTGAAAATCCTTAATAGATCGAAAAGATGTGGACATCTTATAAACCATGTAAATTGTTTGAATCATATCTAATCATCGATATTGAACATGAAACATAAATAAAACATTAAGATTGAGATCATTTATTGTAAGAATCAACAAGATTTGCATATATTTTAATATAATATATAATGAATACGCATTTTATCACGCTTGGTCCATTATTGCCCTAATTCTTCATTTCATGTAAGGTGTTGCAAAATCATTAACACGAATCAAAACTGAAATGGACTTTTGCAGACAGAAAGACTTCTAAATGGCCTTTTAATTAATGCGTAAACTTTTAACTTTCCTCTAGACTAATAGCATGTGGCCGCGAAAAATGTTCAACCTCGATTTGGAAACGAGACGGAAGTGTACAAAGTCTTATATACATGTAAGCAAAACATACCGAAATGTTTGACAAAGAGTAGCTCCGATTACCACTCAATCATTTCGTTTTAAAGAACAGGCCTTGAAGCTGCTGTGTGCAAAATGTCGTCTAAAAATGTCAACTATTTATTGCGATACGCATTTTTGAACATCGAAGTGATCCACTATGGGAAATGATCCGGTAATGGTTACTTGACTGCACATGTAGGTGCTGAACAAATTTGTTGCAGACCTAAAAGGCTAAATGTTTTGTGCAATAGGTAACTTAAAAATTTTCAGTCAGGTTCTTCTTATTCCATGTGATGTTATCATGAGACCTCAAAGAAAAGAATCGAGAATAAGTGGGTTTTCGAGAAGGCGGACCTGTTTTTAAACAGGATGAAGAAAAAGGTATGTGGAACAATGAAGGGAAGCGTTTTATTGACATAAATTGTGTGCCGATTGAAGAATAAAATGAACGTACAAATAATTCATAGTATTAAAATAATTATATCAATATAAAACATTATTTTATCCTTCAATGGACAAATAAATATATATGGATAAATTGTGTTTTTGCGCATTGTAGTACGCATATATACATATGTAGCAATTATTTCAGAATTTATGTGTCAATAACTTACACGATCAAAATAAATACCACTGATGTACGATGAGCTTCCTATGTTTGTATTAAAGCGGGACTGTACGATTTTGTCAAATATTTATGAATTTTTATAAAATGTGTTAAAAATTAGTATACATATATTTCAAAATAAATTAAAATAAAAGTTAAGAAGAACATGTGTCGAAAAATGCGAAATAAGCCAGATATTTAAATCTGAAATTGAAAATGGCTTCCAGCCAAATTCGCTAGCATATATATAATGCATGTACAATGTGAATCTAAATTTAGTTTTAGTGCAGATTCGTTTATACGACACAAAGACACAATTTTATTTCCTAACAAATACGAGTAAAAGTGTCGGCATCGGCTTTAACCAGCGCTAACTTGTCTTTGCTGAATTTTATGAAATTTGTTTTCAATGTATAATTTTTATTGCCTATTGTGTGTCATCGTAACATAATTTTATCAATATATTAAAATTTAACACATATAAAAATCGTACAGTCCCACTTTAAGGATAAATAGTTTCTGATCAAATTCATTATTAAACATTGTACACCACAAAATGACATTTTGATACTAAAATAATTGTAATATAACATGCTTACAAGGTCAGCCTGTTTAAAAAAAAAGAAAAGAAAAAAGATACAGGTTATCTATACTAAACGAGTGATGATGGTGATGATTATGATGATGATGATGAAGTTGATGATGATGAAAAGGGCTTGCAGTAAAACATTTTTGTTTACTGAACCGCATTTTATTCGATTAGAATTAGACATATGCAAAAACTTATTGTCTTTTGTTTCTTCTATATTATAAAATGTATGTATTTAGACGTAGAAAGTGATAAGAAAAAACACACGACTGCATGCATTTTTCAAGGTTCAAGATACAAGTGAAAGCATTATTAATCTTGCTTAATTACTGGACAAACATCCGCCACCTGTTAAGGGGGGGGGGAATTTGGGTCACTCAAGTTTATGACGGTATCCGGACAAACGGCACCCGGACAAACGGCACCCTGTGTTTTTTTGCAATCCCGGACAATCGGCACCCGGTAAATTTGTCGACCCGGACAATCGGCACCCGATTAAATTGTAAACCCGGACAAACGGCACCCGATTTAAGGCTATGAATGTTTGTTGCTTAATAATAATAAAGACATTTGACACCTGGTTGGACTTTATCGTACTGATTAGTCTTATCCGCTAATTGGTTTAAAACAAAGAGATTGGTAATTGTCAAGGTAAATAAGACATTGTGATAATAGGAGTAATATCTCCGTGTATTGTGGTGTTTCAAATTAATATATATTGGGGCAAGGAAAATGCAAGCCAGTTGTTATGTCCGTCTTATACGATACAGTCCAACAAGGTGTCAAATGTCTTTATTGGTAAAACAACACGCATAAAATGTTTCATAGCTTTGTATTGGGTGCCGTTTGTCCGGGTTTATTATTTAATCGGGTGCCGATTGTCCGGGTCGACAAATTTACCGGGTGCCGATTGTCCGGGATTGCAAAAAAAAACGCAGGGTGCCGATTGTCCGGGTGCCGTTTGTCCTACAATCTTGGATCCCACGTGATATAAAGTTCAATTCTAATGGCACATGGCACAATATAATGGTACAATGTCATGTTTCATGTTTCCATTCATCAATTATTTGTAAGGTCGAACCGTACAAAAGACGGCACGAGGCTTTTATTTAAACCATTATTTTTTAATATTTAAATTTGAAGTTAAACGACTTCATCCATTGAATGTTAAGGTAAATATTTTCCTTCCATGTGACCGTAAAAAGAGTTAGCTGTCTGTCAAATCTATTTAGGCTCAGAAACGCATTTGACTCTGACGTTGTTTTTAACACTTGTCAAAAATCAAATACTTGTCGGACAGATTGAAAATAATAAAAATAAAAATGTTGATATAAAATAACTGTAACCAGTGTTAATCAGGGACAACACTTTCCGCTTTAATTGTATGTTCCGTTTAAAGGAATACTTTTCTTGACGAAAATCCATTTTGGGCGGAAAGTGTCGTCCCTGATTAGCCTGTGCGGACGACACTTAACACACATGCATTTTTTCACAGAGCAAGGCTCATAAAGATATATAGAGATATTGTATTTGTGCTATGCTTATACCAACTTTTATCAACTTTCAATAATTATGTCAGACATAATGTAAAGGTTTTTTATGCCCCCACTTTATGAGAGGGGTTGGCATATAGAATCGCCTTAGTCCATCCATCCTTCCGTCTGTCCCAATTTCTTTGATCGAGAGCAACTTAAAAAGGCGCAAGAGGAATGACATTTTTCAAAATATATAAAACATCTGAAATTGCGCACCTCTTCATTTTGTTCTGATATTTTCGATATAACCAAAGTTAGGGTCCCTTTTATAGCAAAGAAAGACATAGTTTGAACTTGTGTAACGCGTAACTCAAGAAGTATTAAAGCCCCATTACTACTCAAAATCAACGAAAGTTTTGTACAATATTTCGTAAAAATCAGTGTTCCTTATGGCAATTGCCGAAATTTCAACGCCAGATGGGGTCTGGTAACATAGATGTTTGTAGATACAAAATGCTCGTTTTTTTTTTTGAATATTTAATTCCATTGTAATTTCCCGCAACGATATTTATTCATACGACACATGGCCACTAACATGGTACCATTTTAGTGTTAGTGTGTCGTATGAATAGATATATTTGCGGGAAATTAAAATGGAATTAATTGTGTCACAAATAAATAAAAACGAGCATTTTGTATCTACAAAAATCTATGTTACCAGAGCACATCTAACGTTGAAATTTTGACTATTGCTATAAGGAACACTGATTATTTATATGTTAACTTTATTTTACGAACTATATTACGAAATTGTCGTTGTTTTTAGCGTTATAGAGGCTTTAATGCGAGAACGCTAACACTTTACATACATATTTAATATTATTTGAACTCAATATTTTGGTTCGCAGGAGTTATGGCCCATTTTATATAAAAAACACATATCTTCTAAACTTGTGTCGCGTAACTCGAACTGAATACGGCAATTATTTATTTCATATATTTGAGACATAACCCTTGAGGCCCTTTTTATACAAAAATACCACTTTTAACTTGTTTCGTCGGTACTAAAAAACTATTGATGTTTAGAGGATGGAAACTTAACAAACATATTAACCAGCAAGTGAAGTTGCGTACCTCCATATTTTGATTTCTACACAACCGGAGTTGTGGTTAACTTTGTTAGAAGAACAATACATTTTTAAGTTATGTCGCGCGTAGCTAAAAAAGATTGCCGCTAGGGTGCTTAAACTTCCCAAACATATAAACCAGGTTTGAACTTCCGCACCTCTCTTTTTTTGTTTAGTTTGGTTTCGACATAAGTGGTGTTTTCAGGTAACGGCAAAATGTGGGGCACCCTTGTCTTGCGGGGAATTATGCAACAGAGATAAAAGAAAGAACAAGACAAATGTGTGTCCCCTTGGGGATTAAACTTGTGTCATTTGGATTAAAAGCCTCTTGGCGTAACCACTCGGCCATCCTGCCTTTTGTTGTACTTGATGCATTTTTCTTAAAAAATAATCCACGTGTTCTCACAAAAATTAACGGAAACATAGTCATTGCAATTTTTTCAATCGTTAAGCGTTTGTAATGCTTTCTTATTTATCCATTTCAAATAATAATTATTCATAAACAAAACTGTAATTATAGTATAAGTGTTATTTCTCTCCCTGAGAAAATAAGAAATTTAACGAACAACTATTTAGACTATGCAAATGCTTCACGTTCAAAATGTATGTAAATTTGTTTCTTCTTATGTAAAAGATTCAGTCCTGATAAGAAGTTTTAAGTCACGTCATAATAAAATGCTCATAACATTAAATAAGTTTCAGGCTTAACAATTTAAAGAAATATAAGATGCTTTGTTCCACACACTTAAAAAATGTACTGTACATTTCACAAATTCTCGAAAAATAATCAAACATTTATAAGAAATGATAAAGGTTGCTCTTATTTTTATATATTTTTTGAGATTTTAATATTTTTAAGTTTATCCTGTCTAAACCTATGATATACAAATTGTTTTTTCACTTTATAAGTTTCAATTTAATAGGCAATGTAAAGGCAACTACATTTTGCGCTTATGAAAGTTCCGTGTATATTTAGACCCCCATACAAAGTAGTAGAGATTACAAGAACAAGGTCATCATTTTTTGCACAAGCTGTTTTTTTCTGTTTGCAGTGGATATTAAAAATAGCTGCTAAAATGTTGCCCCGTTTGAATTCAATAAGGTCTGCAAATTCGTTTTGAAAAAGTGCGTTGGCATGTGAGCAAGTTTCTTTTGCAGCCTGTTAAGTTTTGTAAAGAAATTTAAGACCAATATTTCCAAGCAATGTCAATAACAGAATTGTTTAAGGTACCTCACAAGCATGGTGGAAAATTACATAAAAAGGCATTGTACATGTACTTATGGTTATCAATATAGAAACAGTATACGGATACTAGTACCTATACGTTTCCTGAAAAAATATGAAATATGCGTGGACATTCAAGTTTAGAGAAAATATCCATGTAACAAGTATTCAAAATTTGTTCCAAAGAAACAATTGCTGTATGACAACAAGAGGGCGGGGATGGCCCTTAAGCGCTCACCTTAGTTTAACGGTTTGGGATCAATTGAACTTATAAAAAAAAAACTAATGCTTATCAACAGCCGTTCAAAGGCGGTTACCCAACTTTCATTTTGCTTTAAATTTTGTTTCTGTATTGCCCTGTATTGTAAAGGCTATTGGTCATTTGCTTCAATAAAGGACTTGCGGACACGCATTTTCTCTCCTGGGAATGTTTCTGGATTTCCACAGTTATTGTGGGGTTTTCACATGGGCACACTATACCAATTATTGGTTAACGGGTTTCGTAATTGTATGCATGAACAATAAAATAAAACAAATAAATATGCTTGCTAGAATATTCCACGTGAAGTGAAATATAACGATCAATGTCGACAATACAGCAATTGTTGTCTTTCATAAACGCAGATTAAAAAAGGAATATAATTATATGAATAACAATAATCATATTGAAATCGTGAACATATCTTTATTATCTAGTTATGTCAATAAGCGGTGCATTTGTACAAGCCAAAATTACTTTAACCGCCAAATCACTAAGGGCGTTGAAAACTTATTATTTACGGTAAAAAAAAATAGTTGAATGTATCTGTTTAATTCATGTTTAATCTGTTTGATGCATATGTTGCCTTGATTCTTAATTATAAATAATTATTAATTATATGTGTGGGAATTTACTAAAGCTGAAAATATTGAGCGAGTCCAATTCAAATTCTGCAACGAGCTTTTTAATGTGAAAGCTTCTACAAACTCAAATTCTTTGCCTGTCGAAGTAGGTAGATACACGATGTATACATGCAGATAGTAACGAGTAGTTAAATATTTCTTAAAGCGGGACTGTACGATTTTGTCAAATATCTATGAATTTTTATAAAATGTCTGAACAACTTATTATACATATATTTTAAAATAAATTAAAATAAAAGTTAAGAAGAACATGTGTCGAAAAATGCGAAATAAGCCAGATATTTAAATCTGAAATTGAAAAGGGCTTCCAGCCGAATTCGCCAGCATATATATAATGCATGTAAAATGTGAATCTAAATTTAGTTTTAGTGCAGATTCGTTCATACGACACAATTTTGTTTCCTTACAAGTACGAGTAAAAGTGTCGGCATCGGCTTTAACCAGCACTAACTTGTCTTTGCTGCATTTTATGAAATTCGTCTTCAATGTATAATTTTTATTGCCTATTTTGTGTCATCGTATCATAATTTTATCAATATATTAAAAATTTAACACATATAAAAATCGTACAGTCCCCCTTTAAAATTGTTCAACGAAAAATCGTCAACTGTATTTTAAGCAATATAATTTGTAGACATGTTAAGAATCATGTGATAACCCTCACTCCTAGTCATGGGCATCAAACGTTCGGAAACTGTTGCATGAATCAGGTTTTAATGATGTGTTGTTATATGTAAAATATGTTAATATTAACATCGTATTGTAATGTTAAGCAATAGATTACATGATAAGTTTATTTCAAAATTGCGAATTGATGTAAATGACACGTAATCACTTTTTTACAAGGAATTGAAACCCATTTTCGAAAGATCGATTTAATAAGACACAATTGAAAATTCGAAATAGAAAAATTGAGATTGTTGAGCTTCTCATGTTCTATTTAAAGAAACTGTTAGACACCAACACATTCCAAGAAATGAAAGAATATGTAAATTGAAGATGAGTACCATTTTGTTCTAGTATGGCCTGTATGCAATAATTTTAGAAATACACTTACACCTGATGTTTACAGAAGAAGACCTAGTATGTTAAAACAATTACAATTATTGAATAAGACCAGAAGACCAGAAGATCTTTACTGATACGTCTAGCTAAGTTATGTATAACAGCATTTATATTAGAGCCGATAGAATATAGATACGCAGTTCGGTTGTTCGTTCAAGCTTTCACAGTTAATTGATTGGTGTACACTGCCAAGAGCTTTTGTTTACCACCACTAAAACTAGTTTCTTGATCAACTCAAGTCATAACTTGAAAAATATCTTCTTGCTATCAATCAACACAATCAATAGCAGAGTTTTGCTACGAAACATTGGAAAACAAGAGATGTGTTTGTCAGAAACACAATGCCCCCTACTGCGCGGCTTTGAACATATTTTTTATTTTATTTTTGACCTTTGACATTGAAGGATGACCTTGACCTGTCACCACTCAAAATGTGCAGCTCCATGAGATACACATGCGTGCCAAATTTCAAGTTGCTATGATCAATATTGTGAAAGTTATGACAAAACTTTAACCTAGGTTAAAGTTTTGGGACAGGCACACAGAAAGACAGACACAAACAATGACAGACAGGCCGAAAACAATATACCCCCTCTTCTATGAAGAAGGGGGCATAAAAATACAACTGAGTTTAGGTTGACGAACTGTAACAAAGGAAGCTAACGACATCTGTATGTGTATACTATATATATTATATATACTTTGTTCGGTTTTATTTATCGACTGTTGATACCTTGAATTTATATTCGTTCGTACATATTCGTTTTATTTATAAACTGAATAGTGTTTCTTTAACTTACGGTGGCACTAAGGTGACATCACCGCTCCCTAAAAAATGGATCCGAAAACACAAGTTCTGTTTTCCCGTCTTTTTTGTTTTGAGCGGAATACACAAGTTCTGTTTTCCCGTCTTTTTTTT
>VMBQ01004866.1:53041-65664 GCA_007657795.1 Dreissena rostriformis
AATAATAATAATTATCAATAATAATAATAATAATAATAATAATAATAATAATAATAATAATAATAATAATAATAATAATAATAATAATAATAATAATAATAATAATAATAATAATACTAATAATAATAATAATAATAATAGTAATAATAATAATAATAAATATACAAATAATTATAATAATATTCTAAAATAATTTCACAGTTTATGGATTCTTCTTTACTAATTTAAACATTAATCATGTTTATCCTAATGCATCTTAAATAACATTATAAGAATGTAGCGCACCTATTTTTAGACCAATAACCGTTGGAATTAGGCGGACTCAGTCAAATTAGAATCCGTGATTTCTACATCAACTTACACAAAACCATTGCAAACATATTTTGACTGTTTCTGACTTTTGAAATCCCGTTGTGATCGTAATTTAAGCTAATGGAATAGTATGTGTTGGATGCTATAGACACCTCTTAACTCAAATTAGAGATATATTTACTAACATGTATCGATATTTGTTCAAACCATATATAATATAAATAATATTTATAGACACAATGTACAACTTATTTTTAATATCTATATGTTTATATCATTTCAGATTGTAATATCATACGCAGAAGATGAAAACAGTATAACATTGTCACAGTTCATATTTGTAAAATGAACCTTTTTATTTCTTTACTTTCGTTCATAAATATCATATATAATATCTAAAAGACCCCGGAAGTCTTTTTAATATTCAGGATCACTAAACTATTCAAGGATAACATTTGCTTGGTTAGCCAGAATTATTTTTTGGAAAATGGAATCATGCTCATCATTCTTGCATAATTCCGTTTACCTGTAAAAAAAAAGGCACATGACACCAGGTGTGCATGAGTATGCGGGGGATGACTGCGTTTAAGTAAGAGTTGGAAATGACTTACAAAATGGCGTCGTTGTTGTTATTTTCATAAAGGAGTATCGTGTATTTTCAGCCACTTTATATTTATATTTCTTTATGATGTTCTTTGTCTGTCGACTCTACGGTGTTTGTACTTTCCTCGGTTTTTTGTTTCAAGACCGTAGGCGTCAGAATCAAAAAGTTATTGAAGGAAAACCGTCCACAAATATATTGTTTAATTACTTCGACATTTGGATGTACAAATATCATGTTCACATGATAATAAAAAAATACATCATAAATCAACATGGATTAATTACTTTAATGATATGAACATACTAATAAGTAATATATAATGCAGCTTCTGGAGTTTCACTTCTTCATATAATCATGTTCAACATATTCTCGGAATTATGTTTTTTTAAACATAGCCCCTTTGATTAAAGCTCAACGTCTCGGTGGCAATAGTTTTGTATTACGTTTTGCTTCAAATATAATAAGTATTATAAAGCAATATGCGAATTTACGGCTGAAGCAAATTCTCCTCAGTAGTTGATCAGAATCGTAAGTTCTCCGCAAACATCAACAGGTTATACATATTACGATTGCAAACAAACAACTGTCTGTCTTGATATGTTATGTAGGGGTAGCGGAATATATAGTTTGGGTTCCTTTGATGTACTTGATAGTGATTGTGGTACATGGTTATAATTGTCAGCAAGGTAATGCAAAAATGTGAAACGACCATTGGCAATTCCAGATTCAAATCTTTTTGTAGTCATAACAGTAACATATAATGCTGCAGATTTTATGTAATTAAGCAAACGTTTTTATGAAAACCACGTGAAAAAGATACACTGTCATTGGTGTTTATAATAATAAAATAACACTAAGCCATGAAGCTACGCGATATCACTTAAAGCGATAACGTTTCAGTTGCAACCACGTACAACTTATTTCCATTGGCGTAGTGTAAGATAGGCGTGTTGGAGGCAATACACTTTGCCACAATGTCGAAATACAAATTTGAAAATTCTCAAAGATAATACGGTGATACTATGTACATGACTATGAATAAAACCGATATAGTAGTATGTCTGAAAACATTGTAATTAAAAATAAAAATTTAAAACAAACTGCTTAAAACGAGTATATACGAACATACTAACTTTTTGTAAAACGTTAAGAAACTTGAATAACAGTTCGGAAGAAGTGGTACCAGATGATCTACGAAAGAATGGTGTTAAACCATGGCAGATACGTTTTGTAAGTACAGTTGAAAACTCATTTATTCACCACAGACATGTACACTGTTGTTGCTTTTTCAAACGACACGTCAACACAACTTCTGGTTGTTCAACAAAAACGAAAAAACAAACGGTAAACGCATGGACTTGGTCGATCAGAATTTTCAATGCCATTTAATTTATGCCAACGTTATACGATAGTTGATATATTTGATGTAACATTCGTTAAACAAACTGAAAATTTAGTTCATGGTATGAGTAAACGTACATTCCATTTTTTAAGATGAAAAATCAATAAATCTACGCCTTGCTTCAAAACCTAATTCCGGTGTGTCATTATGCTATGTAGGAATTCGATTACAAGTGTCATAAAATTTAATTCTAATGGCACATGTCACAATATAATGTTACAATGACTCTGTTTGAAGTACGACATATCCCCATTCATCAATTTCCTTAAGAGCCAAAATGAACGAAAGACTACATGAGTCTCTTATGTTAACCATTATTTTTAAATTATATAATTATTTAAAAAAAAATCCTCTTACGAGATAAACCATTGAGTTTTAAGGTGAATATAACCTTTCCATGTGACCATATAGAAAATAAGCTTTCTGTAAAATTCATTCAGGTCCAGCTACGCATTTGGCTTTGACGTTGCATTTAATACATATTGACTTGTCAAAAATCAATTTTTGCTAATTTTTACCTGTGTTATACATTTTGAATTGTGTTAAAGTGATCTTAAAGAATATATTATTAAGATGTTTCGATTTCAGTGATGTGTTATATTTTTTCCAAACATAAATTCAAGGCAAAAAAACTGCACACATCTCCCCGACCTGCTTAACCCAGCTAAGTATCTCCGATACATATTTGACATGTACATGAAAGTATGATAACAAGTGTTTCAAACTGCTGATCATTGATAAACTGACTCCCATTTGGTATTTATAAGTAGTTATTGAACTGAATCTATGAAGATGTATAGAGATCATGCATTTGTGCTTAGTTAATACCAACTGTTATCAACTTTCAATAACTATATGTCGGGCATAATGTAAAGGTTTTTATGACCCTACTTAATGAGAGGATGAAGCATATAGATTAACCCTAGTTCGTCATTCCGTGTGTCTCAATTTTTTGTATCTATCGTAATTTAAAAATGTGGTAAATGGCTGAATCTGTGCAAATGTAATAATCAGCATGTGAACTTGCGCACCAACATATTTGGTTAGGAGATGTTGAAGTTGAAGTTGAAGCCCTTCTTATAGCAAACAAGATATTTGTTTAACTCAAAAAGTATTTATGATAGAGGGCTGGAACATATTTTGGTTCTCAGATTTACGACACAACTGGTGTTATGTTAATTTTGTATATGAACAATACAACATAAAGTTTTTAACTTGTTTCGCGTGTAACTCGAACTACTACGTCAATATGTTAGTTTGGATATTTTCGACACCATTGGATGTGTGGCGCCTTCTTATACACAAATACAATGTTTACATTGAGTCGCCCGTAAAAAGTATTGCTGCTAGAGAGCAAAATTTCTCCATACATTTTCACCAGCATTTGTAGTTGCGCTTCTCCATATTTGGGTTTCCAGGTGACAGGAACTTTGTAACACATTGATACATTGAAAAACTAACCATATTAGTTAATACATTATCATATGGCAGAGTAAAATGATAATTATGAGCCATAAATCATTTAACGTGAAAATATATACATGTAACTTTTAAGTGCCATGAATGTAATAAATATATTCACTACTTGAAAGCTCATGCTTACTATAAAGCATAGATGTAATCGCAACTTGGTTAGTTCATACAAAGTTGTGCGCGCGAATTGAATAAAATCGTAAACATATTTGTGCAACCCTTGCTTCTTGTGGAACCCTTTAAATAAAGATGATTTTAAGCGTATATCGTGTATATTGTAGCAGGCTAAGAAATTATTTTTAAGAGACGGACATGTTATCAATATTTCTATCAATACAAATAAGCAAAGCAAACATATTTGAAACAAGAAACATGGCGACGACACAAAACCAGGTTTACAACGTTTAAGTTAATTATCATTTAAATTTAATATTTTGGAAATCTCAAGCTAGGTGTGCATTCAACCTCCGATACCTGCATCCAAGCTCACGTTAATGAGCAAATTAAAAACAATTCTACTTTAAAAACAGTGACCTTGATCTTGATCCAACTGGACCCCAATGTATCCGAATCCGAAGCTAGGTATGCATGAAAGCTACCAACATACAAACCTTTAGAACAATCAATTGTTTCCATTATCTTAATTAAATACTTTGATAAACACTAAAAAAAAAGGAAAATATATTACCATATAAATGACTAACACGTGTTAATAAAAAAGACGATAGTGACACTTATTACTGGATGGATCACCTTCCTGTGGAAAGAAAAGAAAATTCAGTCTGAGTCAACTTATAAAATTCACTTGTTTCCCTGCTTCCATATCTTCCATGACATCAGAAGCTGGCCGTAACGTAAAGTTCCATTACTACTCAAAATCAACCAAAATTTCGTACAATATTTAGTAAAATAAAGTTAAACAATTAAAAATCAGTGTTCCTTATGGCAATCGCCGAAATTTCCAAGCCAGTTGTGGTTTGGTAACATAGATGTGTGTAAATACAAACTGCTCGTTTTGATTAATTTTTTTTGCATATTTAATTCCATTTTAATTTCTCGCAACGATATCTATCCATACGACACCTGAACACTAACCTGGTACCATTTTAGTGTTCGAGTGTCGTATGAATAGATATATTTGCGGGAAATTAAAATGGAATAAATTGATTCGCACATAAATTAAACCGAGCAGTTTGTATCTACACAAATCTATGTTACCAGAGCACATCTAACGTTGAAATTTTGGCTATTGCTATAAGGAACACAGATTATTTATATGTTAACTTTATTTTACGAGATATATTACGAAATTATCGTTGATGTTTGAGCGTTATAGAGGCTTAAACACTTTAATCCCAAAACTGCCTTCTGACATGATATGCCAGAAATGGATGGCTGTATACATATATCATAAACTAACAGTGCATAAATAGTTCTTTTCTCTGATAAATGTGACCAACATTTTTGCAAAACTTTAAGCGGGACTGTACGATTTTTATATGTGTTAAATTTTAATATATTGATAAAATTATGTTACGATGACACAAAATAGGCAATAAAAATTATACATTAATAAAACGAATTTCATAAAATTCAGCAAAGAGAAGTTAGCGCTGGTTAAAGCCGATGCCGACACTTTTACGCTTTAATATTATTATTTTTATCAACCTGTTATGTTTCCGCGATAGAAATTGATTTTCATTTTTGTGTGCTGATTGATTCCTTAATAAGTTCACTACCATCGATATTACCTGTCTGGACAGATCATACATTCCAAAGATCTATCGACAAACCAAGAATGTTGTCATCGCGAGTTCCGGTCATTTCTTGCCACGTGATACTTTGGGTCGTAGGATATTACGACGTCACTATTTCAGCAAAAATACAAAAATAAACATTTGTAAGCATAACATAAAAAGAAAAATGGTTGGATATGGTGGAATATCGAATTTAATTCACTCGTGATCATAAAAAAAATGTATTTTCTATGATTTCTCGTTAATTAAAATCGATATTCCACCAAATCCAACAAATATCTTCTATAACGTCAGATAAGAGTTCGTGTTATTTTGTTAAAGTATTTTTGTCGGTTATTTTGTGACGGGCACAATACTAAACCTCTGCATAAATTAAGTCTTTTTTTTCTTAATTTTATTTAATACGAAGATAACGCTGCTATCTTATCTTGATAATCTTATTGTACACATGTGATTACATGTGGTGTCACATACATACCAACTTACGCCTTTGCGCCACACTGTGGACATCATGTCCAATGGAGGGATTGCATTCGTGCTTAGATCATAAATTGATATTTAAGACCATTATCTTCATTAAATTCAATATCCGTAATTAGTGAAGATGAAATAACCAGTGTTGTTCCATGATGTACATTTTTATATCAAATTATGACTTTTTTGAAAATATAATAAAGAAAAAAAAGCGTTAAGCCAACATACGGAACATCATCGGACATATTAAGGTAAATCAGAAGTGTTATTTCAGACTAAATATTTTATACTTCCTTTAACATGATACTTAAAAACACACATATTAATATAAACAGTTTAAGGCAAAGGCATGTATGTACTTTTAAATATAAAATATGTCTCGGTCTGAAATTTTATAAAGTTTCGCTAATGAATATCTCCAGACCAATTTAAGCTTAAAAAAATAAAGTTCAAATCAAGTAAAAGATTGCAATATTGACTTTAAAATGATACTTAAATAATTAATATTGATCAAACAGATAAAGTTTAAGCAAAGGCAGATATGTTCTTTTATATAAAAAAGCTGCCTCGGCCTGAAATTATACTAAGTTTCTCTATTTAATATGTCCGGAACCATTCAAGTTAAAATCACAATATTCATTACAGGCTACAGATTTAATAGTAGTTTTAAAATCAAACTCAAATAAGAAAAATGATAAAGACATGGCAGATATGTAATTTTAAACAAAAAAGTATTCATACGCCTTAAATATAACAATGTTGTGCACTGAAATTCCATTTTATCGTTAATAACAATATAATTTCCATCAAATAAGAATCCGTTTCTTGTTACACAGTATTGTTAATGTCACCTCCTTTCTTTGACGACAATCTGACATATTTATCTTATTGAAAACCTTTAATAGCTTATTCTTGCCGGCGGTTCATCCATTCCCACTAGCCCATTCAAGTAACTGTAGGCTTAATAAGGTTCAAGTCACAGTAATGTATGTATCTAACTAATTTTACAATGTAAAATAATATTTGATTCGTGTGATTTTGATACCAAAGCATAACGTCGTTATCTGTGGTGTAATAGATGTGTGATACATGTTAAGCACGAGCAAAACTACATGGTATTCCAATAAATGTCTGCTTTTACGAGCCAATGTTTTAACAAATATGATGCTGCTTGTTTTATCTGATTGTCCTAAGAAAAGAAAAATATGTAAAAGAAAAACAATAATATTCGCATACTTCCATTTGTATGAGAAAACCACATGTATTCCAGAAATGTCAGAGCGTCCTGATTTCGATGCGATGATGCAGAAAATGTTGTCAAAAACATTATAGGAAATTTCTAGTTGATATCTAGATCCTTTTTTGAGAAATTAGAATAATATATACGTATGGTTAGAAGTGGTTCTGAGTGAATATACACTTAATAATTAAGTGCACAACAAGTTAGCCTGAGGTCACGATATCTTTAATACATTTACTATATACAGTTCGTTGAGGCTTTGACATTTAATAGATAGATAGAAAGATTATAGATAGATAGATAGATGGATGGATGGATGGATGGATGGATGGATGGATGGATGGATGGATGGATGGATGGATGGATGGATGGATAGATAGATAACGATTTTGTGATGTTTGTAGTTGTAAAGTTAATGCTGTGACGTTAGTGTGTTTTTATTATAAATAGTCGATAGATCCGGACCATTTGTGTGCATAAGTCCAGTGCATGAATTGTGTTCATAGCCTTGCGTAAACAGGTCTATCAGATGTGTTGTGTTGTTTGTTCCAACATTAACGTATTTAAATACAATTTACTTACAGTTATAACAAGAGTAACGGTTGCAATCCAAAATGTGTACAATTACACGTTTGTCAAAGGAGGTAAGTCATTTTCGGAGTTCGTTCTCTGCGAGGTTTTATTTCGACCAACACAGAAGCAATGTTAATGATTTTATTGCAGTTGACCGTATTAATCGATGTTAACGTATAGGATTGTTCTGAAACAAATATTAAATAAGATAAACAAATGAACAAGAATGCATATTTTAACACAACGATAGAACAATACAAATACAAAAAGAGTAGGTACGGCGAGTCAAAATACAATAAACGCATTATTCATAAGGACTGCGAACAATACCAAATAATACATACATATCATAATAATATGTTATTTAATAGTTACTAAAGAAAAGGGATAGTATACCTGAGTAAATATATAATTCCAACAAATAGAAATACGACCATCTATGACAGTTGAAATTTATGTGCACGTGCATCACGAGCAAGGGTTAGATAACGCTAATGTTAGTAAATCATGCACAAGGTTAAACGGTTAGGTTGCTTCCCCTGGACCAGAGAAATATATTCAAATTAATATTAAAAACATAAGATTAAAATAACTAAATAGTATGCATGTTTTGTGAATAATTTGTACCCTACGACATACTCCCGCTGCTTCTCAAATGTCGTACGCGACATTTATTTTGAAATAACAATACATTTATAAGACATTTATAAGACATACGACATACTCCCGCTGATGAGTATTTAATGCAGTGCGATACTTTTGTTGCCGCGATACGAAATACGATTATATGAGCAACAAAGATACAGAACACAACAACAACAACATCACATGACCCACACAAAAATGAAAATATACAGGGATAATCGTTACTATTTCAACGCAACTACGTATCTAAATTAGTTATAATACATATCACTAATGAAAAATTCATAACTACCGAATTACATAAATTCTAGTCAGTTAAACATACGTTTAAATCGTACCATGTTGAAAATATACAAGTTTTGACAGTCGACGTCCCACAGCAAAATTACTCGCTGTATCACTTTCTCGCAGATTCCTATGGAAATAAACTCCATTTGAAAACATCGTGCATACATAAAATGATGTTTACAATTTAAATATCTTTAAAAAAAACATTTCATATTAGTCTCACGCATAAGCAAGATTAATAAAATGGGTAATATTTATGTACCTATATACACTATACACATACTCTCAGTGTTAAACAATTATAGGTTACAAAACGAATACATCTTTATATGCGTTTGCAAATATCGATTTTGTGTTTGAATGCAATTTTATGTTTATCGCATATTGTACAATACTATTTACAACATGTATTCTCCAGAGAGCTGCCACTTCGGGGATTTACGATCTCGAGTTGGTCGCTCATTTATATGCTTGGGCGGCTCGTTATTTTTACGAAGGGCCGGGATAATATATTTTGAGGATTTTTCCTGTGATTTGTTTTTGTATGGTTAGGGAAGTAATAGATTGCGGTGCAGGATTCTTGTTTTCCTAGCGTGGGGGCAATCTTTCTTTACCTCAAACACAGGGATGTCGGCGTTTGGTTGTCCGACTACAATGTACGGAGTTTCCTCCCACTTGTCGGCTAATTTGTGTGTGCCACGCAAAGATACATTGCGGACCAGCACCAAATCACCGACGCTTAATGAAGTGGCCTTAGCACGAGCATCGTAACGCCTCTTGTCACCGGAATTTGCATTTTTCGCAAATTCTTCAGCCTTTTTGTATGCACAGGATAATCGTTCCTTGAGTTTCCGGACATATTCGTGTTTTGACACGTTCTCGTCGGTCTCCGAGGACAACCCTAATAGTGCGTCTATGGCTAGTTTGGGATGTCTCCCAAACATTAGGTAGAATGGGGCATATCCGGTGGTTTTGTGAATTGTGACATTGTACGCATGCACTAACGGTGCAATGTGCGATTTCCAATCACTTTTTTCACAATCGGATAATGTTCCTAACATTTTCAGCAATGTCGAATTAAATCGTTCTACCTGTCCGTTTCCCATGGGATGGTAAGGGGTAGTGTGACTTTTGGCAATGCCAGCTAGATCACACAGATCTCTAATCAATTCGGACTCAAAATTTGGCCCTTGATCGGAATGTATACGTGTGGGGAAACCGTAGTGCAGAATGAAATTTTCGAATAGAATTTTAGCTGTAGTTCTAGCTAGTTGATTTTTCGTTGGAAAGGCTTGTGCGTAACGAGAAAAATGATCAGTGATCACCAAAATGTTTTCGCATCCACCCTTTGATGTTTCCAAGGACAAAAAATCTACACATATCAATTCCATCGGTGCAGTCGAGTTAATATTGACTAGGTTAGCGTTGGACGGTAGGGTTTTTCTGCGGATACATCGATCGCATCGTTCAACCTTATCTCTTATCCAGCTGTCAATACCTGGCCAAAAAAATCTTTGTTTGAAAAGTGAAGTTGTTTGGTCCCGGATTAATGACCCAGGTCGTCATGTAAACACCTGAAAATATCATCACGTAGATCAATGGGCAATACCAATTGATAGAAAGTTTTGTCATTTATCTTGCCACGGCGGTATACTACACCATCACGAAGAAAAAGCGTATCCCAACACCTGAGGTATTTAGATAGAGCATTATGATCGGAATTGACCCGCTTAGCGGATGGTCGTGTTCCGTTTCGTAAATGAGTAGCAACCTGTCCAATAACAGGATCATTAGCCTGGGACTTCCTCCAATCTCGTGAAGTAAGAGACTCAGTCTCGATGACGTCTAATGGAACATCACCAACGGTAATCTCGTCTGCTGAATCAGTTGGAGCAGCAACACTGAAAATTAAAGGAGCCTGATCTTTACTGACAGATGCTGCTAAAGAAACCGCTTTTATGACAGGAGTTTCAATGGTGTTTTTCTCGGAAGAAATGTTGACATCAGGCCGTCTAGACAAACCATCAGCATCAGCATTACTCATGTCACTACGGTACTTAATAGTAAAATCGTAGCTACTAAGGGCTGCTAACCAATGATGACCGGTTGCGTCAAGCTTCGCTGTTGTTTGCACGTAGGTCAACTGGTTGTTATCCGTAAAGACCTGAAATTGACAACCATACAGATAGTCACTGAATTTCTCGGTAACCGCCCATTTGAGAGATAAAAAATCCAATTTATGAGCTGGGTAATGTCTCTCTGACGGCTTCAAACTACGGCTGGCGTAGGCAATTACACGATCGGTACCACCTTGCCTTTGATACAGAACCGCGCCGAGACCCGAACCAGAGGCGTCTGTATGAAAGATAAATGGCAGTTGGTAATTTGCATAGGCCAGCCGTAGTTTGAACGCGCGAAAACTAATCGTCGATTATTTCACGCTATTACCGACATTGCGTATTTAACGAAATACAGTAAAATTTACAGACTTAAGTCTGCAACTTTTACAATATTCCGTATAAGTTTAAAGACGGTTTAAATACACGTTTAAATCATATAAATAAAACGCAAGGATTCAATATTAAATATGCTTAGCAACGTCTCTTTCCGTTTACCCGCTAATCTTTCTATATAGTGTTTTGTTTAAACTCAATCACGCACGCACGCTTTAGAGTTCAAAATCTGTATTGACAACTGTCAAATTTAACACCTAGTTTGTAAACAGTGAGAAGCACGGGTTTAAAATTGATGTGTGTATACAACGATGTGTATCGCTTCCAAAATGTTATCTCAATGACAGTAGTAAATCGACTGACCAGTACTTGTGAGTATGTGTTAATACCTTGTAACAACATGCATTTGCAGATCGTGTTCCAGTGCAAGGTCGACCTAATAAAAACGAGAGCGCCGATGGCGCTGAAAGCATAGTTGCAAGATACAGGGAAGTTGCTGCTGAAGTAAATGTTGGTTACAATATACTAAATAATCGAGTCATGAAGGGCTGTACTCTCTAAACAAATCATCATATTTTCCTCGAAGGCATGTTTTACACTTTAGACTGTTGTTCTGATTTTATCGTTTGGAAATATTGATAGGGTAAGAACTGGTGTTCACTGCTAAATCCCTGAAATAGGATAAAGTAAGAGATTAAAGTAAAAAATGGCACTGCAAAAGGTTACAATCCACTAGAAAACGGCCGAAAAAAAGAAGATGCAAAAACAGTCGAATTTGATTTGAGTCGAATTCTTTTTTGGTTTGAACATGACATATCTTTTTTATTGCTTAAATCGATTCAGCTAAGAATGCCCGTCAAGAAAAGGTATGGTTATGGGGGTCTTTATGTGCAAAATGTTGTATTTATTTTCGCTCAAAGTTGTCGCTTTTACATTGAAACATATAAGGAAACTATTTAGTATATTTTGACCTGTTAACGATTTGTGACATCACGAGTCGCCTCCCTTGTTGGTTCATGCTACCAAAATGTTCTATTTTTAGAAACGGGAATTCCAAATCGTGACGAATGTGAATGGTTACAAAATGACATAACTATGAAAATAAATACGTAGAATTACATTATTTCACGCATACCATTATGCAACCATCCGTTTTCTTTTCCGATTTGATACATTTACAGCTTTCCATTTAATATTTTACAGACACAACACTCGTCCAGAATTCGTGCGAATCCATTAAATTCGATGCCACATTTAAACCGTTAGCTCTACTCGTAACGTTAATTTCTGGCTCAAAGTAAATCATTTTAATTTCAATTAACACATCTCTATTACTTTCAAACTCTACTTCATCAAATCCATAGAAAGGCAGGTCAGAATCCATGTCATAAATCAGAAAACA
>VMBQ01004867.1:0-24551 GCA_007657795.1 Dreissena rostriformis
AATTTTCATTGTTTATTGTTCCTGAATGTTAAAGAAAACTTCAGAAATCTAAGAAAAACGACAATTACCGGAGTTCATAAGGCGACTACGCGGGTACTTTGCGCATAGTTTGCATTTATTTTGATATTATTAAATACGAGAATACCTTGATTTTTGTCATTAAGCGAGAGCTTGTTCCGCCATTTTATGCGTACGATGTACTTTAGTGATCACGTGATTCCCCGCAGTGTTTACATACATTCAAACCCGTAAGTAGCGGTATATCTTAGTCTTATAGCTTTGCAAAGAATGTAAGATTTCATCCATTTATCTGTCCATGTCATACTTTGGGAGAGTTTATGCTATAAATGATTTAAAATTCACATAGGACTAAGAGTGCGTCATGCTCATGCATTGCATTTTAAAAGGGAAAAAAATGTGTGCTTCTGCAAATGTTTACGAGCAACGTTTATTGTGTATGGGATGACAATGTTAATATTTAAATAATGATTTGTGTATAAAGTGTATATATTATAGATATATAATATCTATTAAGGACGTGACTTGAAATAAAGTATGCAAAACCAAAGACTGCATCCGTTATTGGCTTTACCTGTTCGCGAAAGGCAATTATCGTTACATCAGGATGTTTTAATTTAAATTAATAATATATTATTAAGTGTATGAACTTTTACTTCTTTATATAACACGTATAATTAATTCAATCGTACACAGATCGTCAGCACAAATAATGTTAAAAATGCCGAAATCCGCAAAGTAAGCGTGTTATGCAGCATAGGCATGAAAATGAATTAAAATTTATCTTTGTTTTTAATAATTATGTATTGTTTTGTTGTTGGTATTTGTTTTCTAAAAATGAGTGAGTTTAAGTAAACATACTGAAAATAAAAGTTGGCAATCCTTTCTACCAATACTGGTATTGGCCAATACTGAATCGGTTTAAATTAACATAAGGTTATGTACGTTTTTAGTAAAACGGGTGCATTATAAATACATATATACGATAATTCAAACACCACAACAGCGATTTAAAGAATCGATCATTCAAAAACGAAAACAAATGTTGATAACTAATCGAGTCAATACATAAATGCAGTTTAACGATCAAATGAAAACAACCACCGTAAAATTACATTAACAGGACTTACAATTCACCAACATGTTGGTTTGACAGTGGCAGGTTATATTTAAATCATCCACAGAAACATTATATGCATCTGTTTATCGAAACGTTGAGCCTGAAGTGAAAACAGTAGTCTGTCTATAGAGAATCGTTTTTCGCCAAATGTTGTAATTAAATTTATAAATATGCAAAGAAAACTCAGTATTATTAAGAGTGATTATCAATGGTCACGTATTTAAAATCAGTTTATAAAATGCAATACTTGATTGCACTGATTTAAAACACAACTTTATAAACAAAACCAAAAATTGCAGAAAACAACAATATAAAGAAAATTAAAAATCGGATAATAAATTAGTTAAAGCAGTTTTCCCGTATTTTTTTCAACATCCTTTTCGCTCATAAAATCAAGTGATCACGTCTAGTTATTGGAAGATGGTCGGTTAATATATATTTATTTTGATTCCGTAATGACGTAATGACATATAATATTCTTCGAACTTCTGCTATACATTAAACACAGGAAATTACTACTAGCATTCCGCAAACACAATTCTCGCCTACCACAAGAACATAATCAGTATATTAATTTCATTATTTTTTATTAGTGTATTAGGTTTAAGATATTTTTGAAAATGATATATACACACTGGTTGGTACTCAGCTCATAGAGGAAAGTAATTAGCGTTTTTTTAAGGTTTAATCTCTTGGGTAATTAGGAAAGGTACACATACATGGCATCTTTGTTCGTGAACTTTAAATAGCTTCAAAAAACGTCAATTGTGAGACATTTGCAATATTTCATTTGTGTACTTTATCCGACTGGTAATCACACGTCACTGTATAATTCATATGTGAGAACTGCGGTTTAAATATATAAGCGATATACTTTCGTTGTCATAATTATATATGAAGGCTTCCAATTTGTGATATTAATATAATTGCCATTTGTCCGCATGTGACTCGATTTTGCATGCTTCACTAAATTGAACAAGTCATATCCTACTCATCCATTATTTATATTTACGTAAACACTCTTTTTTGTTGGTATAAATGTGTTAACTTGTGAGAACATACATTGATGCACATGTATTATACGAATTTCGGTCATGAAGATCTAAATGCCTTTATAATATCACAACACTATAAGTATGACATCTAATAGTCATACCGTGTATAAATTTGTGTCTGACATAATATATTGTAACAGGAAACACACATAAATTAAATAGAAATCGTTAAAGCAATTCGTCAGACAATTAGCTTTTACTGACTGAAATGCTAATAACTATAAAAAAACTACAAGATAAATTAAGGAAACACTATTACGAAGAGTTACGGGAAATGTTAAGTGTTGCTTATGTATCCCAACATGTTGTCAATGTATTATTCATAAGGCAAGAATGTCGCCATTACTAATAAATTGAAAAAATGAGATATAGGTGTAATAGTGCTCAATAAATTATTTTGTGCGATTTATATTCAATATCTTACTACACAGCAATCTGAGTATGCAATGCTTAAAAAAATAATAACTCGTTAATTGGTAACAAAAGAGGCAAAATATGTTCCTTTTTCAATTACCTTCCTCTCATGTTTTTTGTTGTTGTTCTTCTTTTAAGATAATCTCTTTCTTTAGTTTCCAGTCTTACAATCACAAGATGAATGACATTACATACATGTAAAGTATTTAAATGTAAGACAGAGACATAGTCGACATTGATTGTAATATCTATTTTGGTAAATAAATAATAATTGAATAATTATTACCGGCTTTGGTCACACATATGGTCGTTTGTGTACTTAAAACGAGAACACATGCTCGGCGTTCGGGGAGTTGAATAAAAACGTGATACGGAGATGGTTTTATAAAATTGCATATTTTAGAGACAAATCGCACTAATATAATACGAACAGTTATAGTAAATTTTCTAAAAGACTATTATCTATACTCTTTAAGATTTCATAATATATAATTTATAATATTAATTCATTGTTTTTATATAAAGAGCATTTACATATACATGCTGGTCATTACAAAGAAAAGAAATTCTATTAAAAGAAAACTACATATATACATTTAATATGATGTTCAAACACTGACTTTCTCCTTATACTTGCTGTAAACACATGCTCGCTGAGAGGGTAGCATCATTCAAAAGCTTGTTTTTTGCCCGACATCTCGTGTAGGAGTTTCAATACATTTAACCTATTAAACGTTTTAACACTGTCTTTCATGGTGAGTGCTTGAATAATTATTACCGGCTGAGTTTACAATATTGACAGTGGTAATTTTTAAGCGTTTGGTATCGTTTCAGACCCCAAATAGAAAATAGAAATAAAGGAAATATGCTTGGAATATTGAGGTTACACATGTAAAACACCATACGGGAGTTATCGAGGCAGGCACGACGTAGTTCTAAATGCTTTTGTAAACGTGGTATATTTTATTTTTCGTTATAGTTCTAAGTCAATCATTTTTATATTAAAAATGTCTTAAGTTAAAAAGAATGGTAGACAGCATTGGGAGAAATTAAATATATTGTCTGAGCCATACTTAAATACTTGCAGATTTGGCGTCTTAACAAGTTTTTTAAATCAGCATTTCTGGTAAACCTTATGTCATGAAAAAGTTTAGTTATAACAAAATTAAATGCTTATTATATATACGATTAAGTTAGGTAATTAACTAGAACACATGCACTTATTTTTAATCATATTGCGTGTAGAACATTAAAATAATATTTAATAATATATTTATTAAATTCTGTCATGAAATTAAAGTAAAATGTTCACCTTTTATTCAACCATTAACAAAATTCATTAACTATGATACATATAGCATCATATCATTTTGCAAACGTTTGCATGTTTTGATGCACATTAAGCTTTTATGAAAATGTTTCTCGACACGCGTGGTCTTGCTAGATTATTCAATCACGAGAGGTAGGTATATTTACTCAAACTAATTATTCATAGTATAATGTTGTCATTGCATGTATATTCAATATTTATGGGTATCCGATTAGCCTTTCAAGTTTTAAACACGATTTACGCTTATTTTAGATACGTTTTATCTTTAGATAATGAGATGATATTGCTTTTATAAAGTGTCGTGGAGTATTTAAAGGGCGTTTGAAGCTTATATACCATTATACTTAAACTATATTTGACACGAGGTTATAATGACAACTTATAAGATCAAGAACAGAACTATGTATAAGTAAACGTATTCCGGAACAAGGGAAATACAAAATTGAGACGCAGCTCTCTCATACAAACCATTATATGTATATGGATATTAGAATGTGCTTTATATATTTATTATTGAAATACTTAAATAATATAGATCTACCTTATACTATGAAGAAAACAGATCTATCAAACATTTTAGCGAATGATGTTCCATGAATTGTAAAAAAACTTGTTCCCTGTTTTAACATGTTTTATTATTCTTCACATTTTAAATATCAATCCTATTGAACGCTAATTCAACTCTCCTGTCTCCAGTCGAATCCCACATTTGAAGAATTTGTTTTCGATCAACTGGAATGTGTTTATGCACAAACATGAAAGCGATGCCATAAAGCCGTTCCTCTTTCATAATAGAACGTGTCCACGTTTTAAGCCTTCGCAATGCGCTAAAACTCCGCTCACATGTACACAAACCAACGGGCAAGCTTAATATCAATTCAAATATTCTATTGATGTTCGGGTAATAATTCTTATCACACTGACTGAATCCTTCCTGAAGTGACATTGGTGTTTTAATGTGTTGATTAACATTACGCCATCTTATAACTTTCATTTCAAATTGGCTTGCCATTGGTAGATCATTTAAAAATGTTTGCTTTATTTGGGTTTCAACACTATCCGTGAGATTTTCATAATGACCCGGTAGTAAATAAGTTCCTAGTAAAACATCTTCTAGTTGTTGAGGAAATCGGGTACACAAATGCTCTATCACTTGATCTAAAAATGGAAAGAAATGGTTAATTTTGAAGTGGTCCAGTACTGACGTATTTTCTCTAGCATTTGCTCTATGTTTTTTTTGTCTTCCCACGATCCTTGGTTTCGCTGGCTCTATGTCTATTCGTGTGGCTATTGAGACTGCCCTGTTATAATTTTTTCAAATGATTCTGATTTAGCTCTGATAGTTTTCAGTATATCGACTCAATTGTTAGCCTCAGTGTGTGCTCGTAGCAAGTCACAATTCTTTGCCTGCAAATTAACAGAAAGAGGTCTAATAAAAGCTAGAATGTATTGAGATAAACACGCTACGACTATGAACTCGAATTTTTCCATTGAGCGCAAAAACATTGAAGCATCAGAAGCAGACTGACCGGACGACTTATTCATAATATCACCTACAGCCTCGAATATATGCTTATTATGAACTAACAAAGTACTAATGGAGTCTACCCTGTATACACATTGACTAGTAAAAAGAAAAGACTTGAACTTCTTTATATCAAAAAAGTTTAATACGCGGGATAATTTGTAAATTCTAATGTAAACAAAGATTCTTACCACTTGAAACGGTCCCTGATTTAACTCGACGCCGGCCATAAAGAGGAGAATACCAATAAAGCCGAAAACGCCAACCAACCGAAGTGGGTCTAAGTCCAAAATAGACCCAGACCGACCGTAAAACACCCGATTCTAGCTCGGTACGTTCCGATATCTACCATGATTATAGCATCGAAGTGTACAGTACGACGCTTTGTTTAATATACGGATTTTCCAAATCATTTTGCTGAGCCATTTTGGCATCAATTGAAGTTATTAAATTGAAATAATTATCTGTCTCAACATGAACCAATTGTACTCAATGATAATATTTGTTTGTGAATATCATAGTGCCTAAAAATTATTAAATTGCCTCAATTCCTTATATAGATTTTATTCTTTGACATAAATTTACATTTTTTTCCTTGTAAACTCAACATTGCTCTGCAAATTTTAGCCGAGGCATCTGCCTCAGCGTAGCTACGACGCTGACTTAGTTTAAGGTTTTGCATAGCTTTTCCTGTAATAACACTCTCTTGTTAGTAGCATAGTTCATGTATTTGTACAAGTATAATACTTTTTTAAATTATGGTACACAACTCTTACTGCTATTGCTCTTTTCGATCGTATAAGTATCCATACAATAACAGTCTTATGATGTTTGGTAATGTGGTGATCGACAAAACCTAACTGCAAGCAGAAATATTATTGAAACAAATTAGCTCCGCCCATTCAGTGACCATTAAGCTAATGGACAAACCAAACGTGAACACACCATACGACATATTAAATACATTTCCGTTTGAAACCCAATATTACGGTAACAAACACATTCAGTATTTGTATATTAAGTACGTCGGTCGTTTTGTAAATAATATGCATGCAAATGCTGTGGATTAAACTGCAATACATCTTTAAGTTACGATCATTTGTTTACATCGAATAATGTTAATCTATTGCTATACATAGACAGAAAAAATATTTATATATGTATGTCACATTCAAGAAATAAACACTGTTAACCATGGTGTGTTAATGATACTTCAGCAAAACCACTACAATACTGAAAACCGCATCCGTAGTATTTTCATAATAATAAATTCTGCTAGTTCACTTTCGAAACCTTCATGTGCATGTGTCAAAGCAGTTTTAACAAATGAGACACCCTCAGCAAAGCATAATAGTTTTTGGCTTGAATGAATCGCGATTCTGAATCATGTCCATTTGTCCATTGTTCCTAGTCAATTTCCAGAAAGCCATGCATTTGTTCTCGGTTTAAGCATCGTTTTGGGTAAAAAATTAGTGCTATTAAAAATACAACACTGTTGATGTTGTGCTTAAACAAAAATCATTTCTGTCGAATGAATGGGATAAGGTTCGGTGTCATTTCATTTAAACTGCGGGTGTCCACTGCATAATGTAATTGGGCCGCTTTCTGTGAAAAGGGGTTTAATGCATGTGCGTAATGTGTCGTACTAGATAAGCCTGTGCAGTCAACTTTAATGATAGTCTTTGCTTAAAGAATGTCTCTTCTTAGCAAAAATCCAGTTAAGGCGGAAAGTGTCATCCATGATTAGCCTGTGCGGATTGCACTGGCTAATATGTGACGACACTTTACGCACTTGCATTAAGCCCCTTTTTCACAGTGCAAGGCTTAATTGAATATATGTGGAAAGGCCGGACTTCTTCATCTTCACACTACGGCAACACTAGAGTTACCAAGTTAATCCAGGTTTCTTTTTGCCACCGTATACCCTGCTTATACAAGAAAATGTACGATTAATGAATTCAATAAATGATGTTTCAAATTATCAATATTAAATATATTATGATTATTTAACACTGCTATTTATTTTGAATTTTCGTTTGGTAATTTAAATATATGGTTGATTACTAAATCGACTGTTGGATTAAGCTGCTAGGCGTTTATTTCCTTATATTTTTTTATTCATGCAATATAGGAATAATACAACTCAAGCAGCAGTATCGAAGATAAATTTTTGCAACTATCAGCTAGTTGTTAATTTAAGTTACGAGTTGCATACACAAAATGTGAGAATACATTCAACAAAACATAATCATAAACATGATTACAGCTGGTGTCGCCGCCTTGAAATATTCAAAGTAAAGGGGTCTAAAACAAAAATTAAAGCAATTCGAGTTAGCACACTTCTATAAATAGATCGTTGATGTATGGACATTGGCGCGAAAATGATAAATAAATTATCAAGTTGCATGTCCATATGGTCTTAATTTTTAAGTAAGATAGAATGAATGATACTCTTTTGTCACGGGGAACAATTTTACCTTACGTACATGTGTTTATTAATGAGAGTCTGTTTATATCAAATTGTGCAAATAACTGAACTGAAATGATGTCTTAAAAGCTTTCACTTTCGTCATGCCCATAATAACTCTATTTACCATCAGTGCAGTATAAGTTAAAACGTTGCTTAGTACATGTAAGCATACATTTATGGATAAAAACTTCCTCGACCATAACGCAATTGAAAGCAGCGGTTTCAAATACATGTATAATCCATTCAAAAACAATTTAAAAAGATGCTGATAACTGTAACAGATGACACATACATGCAGTAAAATGAAACAATACATTTAGCGAATAAAATAGTCTCGTTGTATGACTAAAAATGCACCAAAACGAGCCCACACGAGTCTTAATCAACTGTAGTCTGGTTTTCGGCTATAATCATTTAAACATATTCTCTATTAGGTTATATCGCTTTGACACTGGCAAGTTACGTTTAAGTTGTGTCGGCTGTCTTTAACAAACCGTTTTGCGTAAAAAAAAATCGAAAGTAAATTAATAAATTGCGTAACAATATATAAAATATTCTCTAAAATTCGTTTTTCTTGGCGTGGTATGTTTGGTCCATCAGATGGCGTTGATACCCGTTACCACATGATTGAAATAACGTTTGTGCGAACGTGGCTAAGGCGCATCAATCGATGTTACGTAAATGACTTGATTGAGAAAATAATGACAACATATTAAAAAAAAAAACATACCATGATTTAGTAGACGTTCTCCGAAACAAAATAATGCAATTTGTTTAATTATCAATGCGTTTCAATATAAGCAGATGTATTGCGCTTCACAGTAATCATATATTCGTCCGTTTGTAATTCTTTTAACAGTCAACCGAATACATACACCACTAGCCATTCTATCGGTTCCCGTTTGAGTATGCATTTATTAACGTTCTTCAAATGCATGCCCTTGTGGTAATTGACAAAACACAAATACAAGCAGAAATGTATGTACAATTGTAATACAATATTCCTCCGAACGCTTTAGTGATAATTGTAGAAAATGGTTAAACAAAACGTGTATACACGTTCATAAAATATATACAAATATATTTCTAATCATACTATTATGGTAACAAACACATTCAGTTTTTCAATTTCACTATGACATAAAAATTGGGTAAAAGTATCCATTCGAAAACGGTGTTTAAAATCTGAAAGACAAAATAAATTTATGAGCATTTGTTTAAAGAGAATACTTAAATGCTGGTGATACACACAATCAGAAAATGTAGGAATCATTTGTCTAACATTCAAATTAATGTAAACTGTAAAACATATGATTTACCCGCAAAACCACTTCAATACTTAAAACAACCGTATATTAAGAATAATACTACAAAAATCACTATATTTCACATCTAAATAAACACTTACTGAAAACCGTTGTATGATTTTATTAAAATACAAATCCTAAGTATTTTGATATGTGCATGCACATTCTGTTAGTTTACTTTCGCAACCTTCATGTGGGAGGATAACAGCTATTTTAACAAATGAGACACCCTCGGCGAAACACTACAGTTTTGGGTTAAATACATACGTGGTACAAGACAATGCCCACAACTCCAATTTTACGTTCAATTTCCAGAAAGCCACACATTTGTTCTCTGTTTAACGACCCACAAGTTAGTCTTTTAGACATGCGCGTACCTTTGTTTCTCGACCATAATTAACATTTGACGACCATTGGAGCGAATTTTTAAACTATCTAGAAACAGTATACATATTGATAGACCCTTTGTTGACCTGTTTTACTATTGAAGGTTATACTTCTCATGACAATGTTTTGAATAATTGAATAATTGCATTGTCTTTCATGATTTATCCTTGAAATGTTTATGCCGTGTAGTGATTGCGCTTTGGCTTTATGAATTCACTTCACGTAGTAATATTTAATATCTTATATTTTCTTTTAACCTTAATTTACTGCTTATGAGTTCTACGTGTGAAAAAACGACACGATTGATATTCGGTTAAGTAGCGCATTGTGAATAAAACTGGGGCAACAAATGTCACAATATAACTTAATAAGTTTAAAATTTGTGGATTATTTAAGCTAATAGGCTTTCTTTATACGGCGTCTAGTCGAGGTTTTATGAACTTATATTTTTCATTACACTGAATGAAATCGGTAACAGATAATTATTAAAGTCAGCAGTTACTTTCAATATTATAATAATATACAGTATCAAACTCATCACAGAGACCCCCCCCCCCTTCACCGAAAGTATAACGGTAACTACAACCGTCACAGGTAAAATCCTTCAAGTGGAACTTTTTAACTATTTACTTTTCCAGTATGTGAAACGCAACTCGATGAAATATTCTTATAAATTTGACTTTGTGTCTATGGACGGGTTTAAAAATAGACAAGGGAAAATATGGACAACAAAACGTGTTTCCACATTCATACATGAGTTACCGATCATTTCCCTTCGAAACTCAAAACTATGATAACAAACGCATTCAGTATTTGCATATACACAAAGAATTAGTATTGTTTAAAGGTGTTTAAAAGCTACAATAAAGAATAAATATATGAGCATTTGTTTAAAGAAAATATTTAAATTATAGTGATACATATTAGCAGAAAAAGGAAGGAACTATTTGGTGTCAAATTTTACTTTTTTTTACAATGTTAAACTTGTGTGTACTGCAAAAACCGGCATATGTTAAGAATAATACGACAAAACACCTGTATCTAAAGAATCTGATTGCAGACGAGTGTATATTAAGTTTTAAATGTAAATAAACATTTAAGTATTTTGATATTTTCATGCACATTCTGAAAGTACACTTTCTCAACCTTCATGTGCGTGAGTAAAAAAAATTTCAACACACGAGGCATCATCAGTAAACATAGTTTCGGGTTGAACTGTAACACGAATCTGAACCCTATCCGTTTTACTGTGCAATGTCCAGAGAGCCGTCCATTTGTTCTCGGTTTAACTACCCACCGGTTAGTCTTTCTGCGAAACGTTGTACCTTTCACACGACCTTAATTGCAATGTGACGCCCACTTGAGCGCGCTCTTAAAACATCTATACACATTTTACACTTCGGTATTCTCTTTTTGTTGTCATGTTGTTCTCTGCGAAATATATGTCTATTGATGATATTTGGATGGAACATGATCTTTTCATGATTTATCCAACGTCATGCTTTATGCTGTGAAGCTTTTACGATATAGCATGATGAATTCATTTCACTTACGTGTTAACAAAATTGCGTTTTTTTTGTTCATTGTTTTGTTTTCTTTAAATGATTACGAAGTGGATGCAATTAATTTTAATAAAACACATTTCCTCAATAATTAATTCTTTAAAAAAATATACATTATATATTATATATATAAAAAAATATATATTCATGTTTATAATACATAGAATAACTATTGTTTATTTGCGATCACTACTTACCGGTGATGCATTCACATGGAAGTGATGAACACATATAATTATAATAGTATTTCCGTTTTTCATTGTCATTTTGGGAAAAATAGCGTTATCTTATGAAAACTATTCAAATTCGATTCAAAACCCAATGCCTTTAATACTGTCAGGTGAATTATTTTCAGTGTAACTCTGTTTTGTTACATCAATTTAGAGCAAAGAATCTTCAGTTGATTAACCTATGAAGGCGTTATTAAACATATCATATTAGTAGCGATGGGGAAATTAATGAGGTACTATATCTGAAACGTTAAGCTCATCTTTAAATGTCAGCGCGAAAATTACACGAGGACTTTGATTCGTAGTGATTTAAGTAGTATCATGTGTTGCCTTTCGCATTGATATTTTATAATTAATGCGCTTAAATATTAAAATCTACCATCTTACACAATCCACAATAATAGCCTTGGCACTTGACCTTTTCTTTAACTGACGTCTTCGTACTAGAAAATCGGCCATATGCAATCACGTAATTTGATACAATTCATAAAACACGTTGGTGACTTCAATGCACTTTTGAGTAAAGAGGCCAAAACCACAATTTTTGTTTTAGGAAATGATAAACAATGCATCTTGCTGAAGATCTTCTAAGAAGACTGTTGCAATATATTAACCAGTTTGCTAAGTTGTTTTCTTCTCAGTATTATTTTGTTCCAAGTTGAAACAATGAAACCATTTTTTTTGCTTATTTACTATTTATTCATTTGTGGAAGAGCAGTTCTTGATTTCGCGAATGACATAGTATACACGAACAACACGTTACTGACAAAACTGACGTGTTATAATGAATGAACACAAAATGCATGATATGAAAATCATTATAAATTTCTTTTATAATACATCATTATTTTCTTGAATGCTAAACGTTTTCATCAATATAATGTACATAATTAAAGTTTCGAGATAAATTATAACCATAGCAACATGACAAGCGGTGCCGCGAGCAGAATGCATGCAACCAAAGTCCAACTTATGACAAGTGAAGCCGACATTATCGCATTGATATGTAGATCATATTGTTCACTACATCGTGACCGATATGTGAATCATATATATGTGTGTGGACATATGGTGACTTTTGGAGGAAGGATGACGTTTATGTATAATTTCCCGGATTATTTGTCGGTTTGTCATTGTTTATATTCTTATCCGCGTTAAGCGTTCCTGTTTTGTGATCTATCCCATTCGTGATTTCATGAATCATCATGCATGCCAACTGAAATTGTTCATAAAATTAGCTTCGATATTCCATACAGCAATGAAAGAACTTGATTAATGCATCATTTTTGAATGGTTCGTTTTCGTTTTACGCAAACACACGCACATGCTTGAGATTGAGTGTAAATGAGCATTATACTCATTTTATGAATTAAGGGCTTTCAACAAACATTTACCTACATGTTTTCTTTGTTAACATTTTAAGTCCATGACTGAATGTTTGGCGAAGTTAAATGATCCGTAAATTTAAACAGACTCATTCAAATAAGCATCGTCAAACGTTGATATTATGTTTCTTATCATAAGGTTTATAGCCACCGTTTCCGTAATTAATTAAATTTATTAAAGAGTTATTGAGCAATTATTGCATTGTGTAATTGTATACAGCTTGTGTTGCATGCTATCAATTCGAGTATTCATCGTTCGTTTCAAAACATTGTTTCGGCGAGCGTAAAACGTTTATGAAACAAATAAACGTTTTTCGAGTTTAGATCAAATTTATGGTCAGACATTGTTTTTTAAAACAACATATATATTTTGTATAAAGATATATATGCTCAATCGTATATGCATCAGGCTTAAGCCAAAAGTTGATTCAACAATGAGCACTTGCTGTAAGGTAATGACAGTGTACCCATATTTTTGACAATCACTATGAAGAGTACTTCAAAGTAACGATGTCTTGTATTATAAAACTGTCATATTAACGCATAAGATACGCACTCTATAAGAGGCTTCACACAAAGAAATGATAAAGAAAAACATACGCAAAACAAATGAAAGAATAATATATGTCTTCATATTATCATAAAACACAGCCATACGTTTTTAAAGCTCATCACATTGAGAGTACGATGTGATGACCGTACGATTTTACTCAGTGTTTGTAATGTACGGAAATAACTCAGTGAACATAAGTTAAACAGAAACACAACACGCGAGTTGTTCTCTGTAATGTAAAAAAAAAAAGTGTGGACATGTATTAACAATACTGTGTGTATTCGCTATGAAATACATAGTTTTCCATAAATATTTTCAAAAATAAGCTTCATCATTAACTATCGTTTATTTTTTTTGTGAATCGCAGACCATAGTAACAATACGCTCTGCAACATGGTCACGTTGTTGTCATGTATTTGTATCAGGTCTTCAATTACAATGGTTCATTAATCTTCGTAAATAGTTACCAATCCATTATGTCACATTGTTTTTCCAAAATCATTTAGCAAAAAGATGTAGTTAATTGCAAGTAAGTAATCTTGGTATACGTGGACTACATGTATTCAGATATTTAACAGTTAGCACCCAAATAGATAAACACGGACGCTCGAACATCCCTTGTTAAGAAAGTACACCACTTGCTTCTTAGAAAACTTAAGAGGCACGCGGTAACTAAAGGCTTAACTCACCAAATCGTTGAGTAGTTTAGAAGCTGGACATCGAGGGAAAAAAAATACGTGGACCGCCTTGCACGAAACACGAGATATCTTATCGCCGACATTAAACAGGCGGTGTCCTACGAAGATCTTCATCTTGAACGTTTTCACTTGTTCGTTTCAACTAGACCTGCCCCCCTCCAGCAGATGTTGATGCCATAATAATCAGGGGACCTCGTTTCCCACTGAGACCTTTTAATAATTACAGGTAAAAACGCTGGAGCAATAAGTCCAGTCGAGGAGTTCCCCTAATCCCGGACCAAAAAACATTTCTCCAGAATCCCCCTCTGGCGGAGACACGAAACGCCATGATAAAAGTAGTTTTCCAATAAAACTTCTGGCCAGATAGATACTAAAGTACGCAGTTGTGTTGTTTGTTTTTCACCTCAAGGTCGATTTAAATCTGCGTGCGCACAAGACAAACAAAATTGATTGATAGTCGGCATTAAAAACGTTTGCTTATATAACGATTATCATGCGTTTCTGCTTGCAGAGGAAAGTGGAAAACCATATTGAGTGAATAATTGACGACCATGCATGAAATTGAAATGACACCCATGGGAAAAGCATATGCAATAATATATAATTGATTGGCGTTTAGAAGTGTTTTCGGCATTTTTTTATGTCTATTCAGGCCTCTCACATTGCAATTGTTTCAATAGCAGTTGATCTAATGGTTTGTATTTGCAGCAACCGGAGATCATATGCACTCTGGCAATTTAACAACTAATGTTTTTGTATGAAAGCTTTCATACAAAAATGTTTGTGAACATAGGTGTTAATGACTCCATTTGCACACACGGACAATCACATTATTGCAGTCTTTCTGAATTGATATTAACAAGGAAAGTACTCAAACCTATGATTAGTCTGGTACTTATCGTCGATACTTTTGTATCACCTGTGTCAAAGAAGTATGGTTGTATATGTAACTGTATGCCATTCCGTTTTATCGAGTGGTTGTGCCGATATTAATTAAGTATTTTTGTTTTGAAAAAACATATAAAAATCATTAGACCTTTCAGTTTATAGCAACGACTATTTCCCATCTATATACTATTTACAATTTAAACTTCTGCAACACGCAGCTTTTTTGAACCAGTATTTGAACCTTGCATGTCATCTGACGTTGCGCTGAGTTAATGGCTCTTGACAACGAACAATATTTTAGTCTAATTTCAGACTAAAACCAAAATATGATTGCTTAAGTTTCGCCTCAGAATCGAAATATGTATAAGTCTGTCAATAACGCGATACTACGAAAAACATATACTCTTTATTTCAATTCAATCTTAAATTAAAGAGTATAAAATTAAATTTTTTGACAGTTTAATAACAGTCTCAAACACTTATTTGAAGCTAAAAATGGCCGACATAGTAATAGAAAAATATTTTTAAATGGGTTATTACATAGCAACAACTATAAAATATAAGTGATATATAAACAGACCAAAAATGCCTGTGCCATCAAGTACTGTTATTTTTGCCAATTAACCCAAGAAGCACCAAAACTAAGATCTCGTAATGCCTGTTTAGTTTAGTTTGGTGGTAACTGGAAAGGCCATTTTCACAAGCACATTATATTGCAAGTTTTCTTGACAATTCAATAGGTTTTTTTAAACTGATCCGTATGGTCCTTTCACTCATAAAGTACCTATTTTAGAAACAATTCAAGTTTTGTTAAACAGATCCATAAATTTAAACACATCAGATATAGAGCTTGTTAAACGTTAATTCTGACTGAACATTTAACACATATGAAATGAATGATGTTAGGTGTACATGCATACATCAAATCAATGTCAATGTAACATTTAAAGGGACGGTCACCCATTGTGTATGATGAAACCTCTCGCTGCTTATTTCTTCAAGAAGTTACGTTAATTACTAGATTGTTTATACTATGTTTATGTTCATGGTTGCAAATAACGGATTTTATAACAACCGGCAACAGCAAATAGATCCGTAAGATAAAAAATAAATAAAAATAATAAACATGATACGTTTTTGGAATGATTCAATAAAAGTTTAACTTCATTCATACATGATACATCAATTGTTCAATTCCATAGGGAGATATCGTTACTGTGAAACAAAGTTAAGAAACCTAATACCATCTACAATTGTTATTATCCGAGTTTCAATGTTGTACTCAGTCAAAAGTAGAATTGATAAACTTTGGTGTCTCCATTTAAGACAAATACTTTAAGTTTGTAACATAAAATAACGTTCGATTTTATGTCTGATTTTCTAAATTATCATAGTAACAGGGCATGGTTTAATGCGTCATTGTTAAGGGCGAATGTTAACGATATGCCGTTCAACGAAAATGAAATCAAAACTGACACGGAATTCAGGAGACCAGGGGATAGGAGTCCGTTGAGCCCTTAGACTTAGAGGGATTGCTGAAATTGGGCAATATACTCCTTTTGTGTCGTAATTATGAGCATATTATAGGGATTGTTTTATTTAACTGCATATTAATACATTGTCTAAAAACTGGTTGCAAATAAGGCGTATACATACTTGATGGTTCCTTTCGATAAAACTTTTAATATCATTGGAATCTAGGCTATGCAAACAGAAAGCAAACGTGAAAATTGTTGCGAACTGCTGTTTATATATCATATCCTGCCATGCATATGATGCAATTAACAACCAAATTATATGCACATATTTTTACAAAGAAAACACGTTTTCAGATACACTTCTTCTGGACACCTCACCGATCACAAAGCCAAAATCCGAATTGAAAAAGGTGAACAATAACGGTTTTTGTTTTACTAAGAATTGAACATTGTCTGTAACGCGATAGTCGATGATGCCTTGGAAGAAAAACGAGTCAATCTGACCGTGTATAAATAAGAATGCATGACAAATGTAGTAACGAGCTATATTTTGACGACACACGACGCTCGAAGGGAGACGCCGGGCATAGCCTGACGACTATAGCTCACCATAAGCTAAATATAGAAGAGTAATCTTTTATTTATGTACGACTTCTCAAATAGCAATGGTCGTTACAGAGTTGTAGACAATGCTTCTTACTGATACATTTCATCTTCATTAAATAATTAGACGTTCTACCCACGAAGCGTGTAGAATGGTTGGTTTGTGTATGGTGACACACAGAAACATCATATTTCACATTATTCCCGTTGATATTATCAAGGATGCAGACACAAAAGTCTTGGATTTCAAACGCGATGATTGTTCGTTCAAATACCATAGTTATTGTTTGGTAAAAAAGGTGTTCCCGTTCCCATTATCACGGCTACACAACAAGCAGGTGTAGGATGCCGTAATAGAACCCGAATGACGTCTTATTTATTGTTTGTTGTAATTATGTCATTCATTCCGTTAATTTCTTGGGAAAATACTTCTTAAGGAGATGACCCCACTGAGCAAGGTAGGATTGCGTTACTGAACGCAATCACTTGTCACTGCAATGACGTCTTATTTATTCTATGTTGTTGTATTGTAATACATTCGGGAAATGTCTTTCTATGGAGATTTCGTCATTGAACGCAAAACATTGTCACTTGAATGACGTCTTATCGATCGTCGTTAAAATACTGTAGTGTATACTGTGAATTTACTTTTTAAATACGTATTAGGGTGGGGCCTTTACTGTGCATTGTATCTTAACAAGGATTGTACATAGTGTGCACATCGCAAACCAATTTTCTTCTAAAGGATTGCCTATAAAAGTAGTTTTTAAATTGCAAATACAAATAAAGACATTGGTCAGTCTTATCCCAATTAATCGTTGAATACTATTGTCTATTTACGAGGTTGAAGCTCAGTGAGCAAATGTACACATCGAATGAATTTCCGTAAGCGTATGTATGTATTGCTTGGGCTGAAATCATGATTTAATAGCTTTAGCATACGTATTATTGAACATCGTGCATAATATAACTCACAGCGGATGAAACCTCGCTGACAATTAGTAGTAGCAAAGCAAACGTGCAACGGAATCGGTTATCAACGAGGATGCTCAAGTTTGGTATTAGATAAAAACGCTCATTACAGATTATGCTCGGCAGAAAATTGAAATCGAATAGGAAATCTCGAAGCCGTATATTCGGATTAGCCACAACGCTGTCAGATCGCGCGCCACGGACATTTATTTTCACACACATATGTGTGCTTCCAGTTGCCGAAATGAGTTGTCATATTGTCTGCGAGCGACACGTCATCGCTGGAGGTACCTATATAAAGGTGCGGACTGCGTGACAAGTGGATAGCGCACCTATATACAGAAGCGCATTGGGCTGCGTGACAAATGGAATTTTTGCGTTTTGTGTTAAAGATAAAAGTGGCGCAGCTCGAAATAATAAGCACACTTTAGATAAAAGGTTGCGATGATGTCGGCGTTGTTATATTGATATGCATGTTTCGTTTCGTTTAAAGTTTATAATGTGGTTTTATTATTTGGTGATCGTGCTGGAATTCTGACTGACAGAATGGGTGGATATTGGAAACGGCTTTTTTTATAATTTTTCTCTTGGAAATAGTTTTAATTGTATGCGATAGTTTTCCATATTTTAAGCAGGGTCACTCCGATCTAATGTTAAGAAAATTTAGATATGATGATGGATACAAGGCTATTCATTCAAACGAGGGTGATAATCTAATGCTCGTTTAAAATTTGTATAAAGAAATGCCCAACGGTTACTTTAATTCACAAATTAAAATAATTAAAAACCCAAACGTCCTTTCAGAAATTAAGAACAGGACGCAACTCTTACGAACAGTAAGACGTCAAAGCGTAAACTCCATAGCAAACATTTTGAAAAACATGATTTTACCAAGCAAAAGGGCTACTACGGACAGTGAGACGACGCACTATTCCAAATACGGGCTATTTAACAATACACAATCTTCATAATGTAACATTAGGAATCCAGAAAGTTCGAAGTCACATTTAAAGAGCTTTACAAATACCTTGACGAATTCAAGGGCGCCCGTGTTGGAAAGTGAAGCGTCAAATAATACATACGCAGACAAAAGACGACGGCCTTCATATTTACTTGGTTTTAGAATAAATGACTTCATGCGTAACGTGATACCTAAGCCGAGATCGGAGAGCTCGTATGGTGCTCACTCTATAGCATGTGAGCCGGTCGACCAGAGTTATTGTCTAAACGACGGCAACTGTATCTATGTTGTTTCATTAAACATCAAAACATGCCAGTAAGTACACATCATCTTTTTTAACCATTCTTCTAATCCCCGTGATTGTATTATATATTTCGAATAATGTTAACATGTGTACATGTTTACATGAAACATTTGCTTGAAACAAAGTTTAAACTAATCCCCATGAACATGGCGTCCATAGTGTTCCAAGTCAACCATCGCCTTCTGAATTATAGGCAAATCGAAACACACATTTAACTATACTACGAGCAAATCTTTGTAAGAAAACTGTTTATCTGCAAAACTACAATCTATCACTAAGATGGCCATCGTTATAGGTGCAACGAAAGCTGATCAACCATGCCTGATTTTGATGGTCTATATGCCGGTCTTAAATTACATTAAATTTAATTAAATGTGGAGAGAATTGTTATTCTTGCAACCATATACGTCCTAAAATATGATAATTCTTAAATGTTTCAACCACATATGTGGTTCAAGGAGGTTTTTGTCAACATAATCCTCGAGTAAATTGCACCTGTTATAAACAATTTTCAACATCAGAATCAAATATCATTTGTTAAAAACAATATGTCCGTCGTCTAACAAGTATTACTAGCTCAATTGCAATTACACTTGGCCAAATACATTTTGTTTAAATGTGCTTTTTTCCTCTTTTTTTCCCATTTCAATAACACGTTTCGCAAAGTATCACGTGCATAAACCGATTACTTTTTGTACATGCATATTTTTATTCGTGGTTTTGGATATTCGAAAAATGAATTTCAACAAGTTTTTTAAAAAAATTGACCCTTTACATTTCGATGATTAACCTTAGTATCAACCTTATTTGAAACTCATAAAACCCCTAGGTACAAACCACTTTTCACTGTTATGTGCACTTAGTAATCGCATACTGACACAAGATTTGTGGGTAACATTTATTCCATAAACTTTTTACCGTATTTTAATAAGCAGAAAAACCAGTGTTCAATCAGGTCAAAATAAAAACTATAATGTTACATAAAAGGTAACCTTATTTAAAAAAAATATTATTTCCCAATAAAATCTGGTATATATCTTATATTTAAGGACTCGTTATCATGTATGCATCTCTGTAGAGCATACGTTATTTATCTAATCATGTCTATGTATGTACACTTTATTGTCCTATTCCTAATTTTAAATATGGCTTTACATGACATATTGGTATAATTGTGGAAATCGAAATAAACATTAAATAAAAGGAGTTGTATTTAAAGAGCTATTAAAAAAAAATACGAGTGAACTAGTTTTATTTTGTATGACATGTGTTACTGATACTATAAATAAATACACATACGGGTGCCTAGAAAACATGATCTGATATAGGGATAAGCCGAAAGTGCCATAACACGTTGCCGAAAATCTATATACCGGAACTGCGAGGCCGGTTAATCTTTTTATATATAATTGTTGATGTGGGACCTTTTTATAATATATTATCGGAAAATATTAACGTTCAGTCCGACTAATCATTTATTTCCGATATGAATAATTTGCGTGGGTTCAAAACCTACGTGCATGTTATGTTATCATATGCCAGAACCACACACCAAGCGGGCAAATATTGGAATATTATTATGTAATTTGCACCTTGTTTGATTATATCCATAATAGTTTTGAAAAAAAATCAGTTTCCAACATACATCAGTCTTATAAACTGCTGTTACATACCGTATGTAAACAATTTTCATATACGTTGATCTAAATGTCTTTGTCGTCAAATATGTTTATGTCTGCAATTTCCTTTCAACTGCTTAAAGTAGTCTAGAATTTCATGGCGAATAACTGTCTGTCAAAGACGGATGACAAGATCGCCAATTTGACAAGTTGTTGTCTGAAAGATGTGGAAAACCGTGGGAGAGAAAAGTAACCAACCCACTTAAAATGAGCATCAGTTAGATGTCAATGTATACATACTAAACCTCGGTTCACTTGCAGCACAACCATTAGACAATACAATAATCTTATTAAATAATACGTCACTCAACAATGTTGAGAATTAACATGAAGGTTTTAGTTATTTAAACTTTTTCTCAGTAACTGTAAAGGCTCGCTTACTTGCATATTTCATAAACTCGTATACCTAAACGAAGTCATATGTCTTCGATACAGCTTTACTGCATCAATGTTTTACAGGAAATGTCATGTGTCAGTTAAGTACTTAGTAAAATGTACTCCCCTTTGTATTATAACCGGATTTATCTTGATTGAGAAACAGACGCGGGATGTGTGCGTGGATTTCTTTGGATGTTAATGTCTTTCCCGCCTACGGTTATTCAGTCTTTATTTCGTTTGAACAATGGACATAATTATTCGTCAGGAACTTAAATTCGTCAGTTGGATTACTGTCATTTTTTTTTTAAATGTTTGATGAATAATAATTGTTTAACAGTTATACGATAAAATGCGGAAGTTATGTATTGTTAATGGATATAGTCCAAGTGCAATTTTATCTTTACACTTCTTGGCCATACTGTTCTATGTAAGGTTAATGTGCGCATTTAAATTAAAAATATAATCTGTAACAAATCACATGAAAACCAAAAATAAATACTTGTCTATATGGATATATACATTTTAAAAGCGGTTGTTAGTGGTTGTCAGTTAAGTTCTCTCTATATATAATAATCACATTCTTCTGTATTAAGTCAAGTACAATATTAAGTACGTGAACGGATTAAAATGCGATGTTCTATGATTGCGTTATTATTGTTGTTATACTTTACTCTTGTATTTTAATATATGCTTAGAAAAAAAGATATAGTACTTTATGTGGGAAAATTTAATAAATTTGTATCGCAACCTATCTATGTAATGATTAAAATATGTATCAGATCATCATTGAAATGAATAATGCTATAAAGATTCCAAACAGCAATACAACGTAAAATTTAAAAAAAGACATAACGTTTTACGTTAAAGTTTTCGATTCTTGCAAAAATTGAGCTCATCGCGGAATGCACTCTTAGTATTCACGAGATTACCAATGCATTGTTAAAAGCTTATATGTTGTCTGTTATAAGTCTGAGATGGCGTAGGAAAGGCGATGCTTGACGAGCTTTTTAACTCGCCATTTCGAACGTGTCTGATATCACATGATATCAAAAGTAACCAACCGTATATTCTATTTATACTTTACTCCATGTTAAAAATAAATAATTTATTAAAACAGGCATCAATGAACATGTTATAACGCAATAGTCGCACATATTAGTCTCACTATTGTTGGATATTCAAATATTTTATAATTACGTATATGTCAGCAAAGTCCTAACACATTGCAATTGATTTTACGCGAAAGTAAGGAAGCTAGTTAGCCACATATTCACATATGTTTTAAAACATCAAATATGAATTTCTATAATACATTTTTAGTTGAAGAAAATCCTTCATAAATCAAAAATCTGACCCAGTTGGAAAATATTCAATATACTGAAAACCCATCTGAGACAAATTTGGAAATATAAGAATGACAAATAGTGCGGGGTCTCATTGATTTCCTACCAAAACAAAATACATTTACTTGTTTGCGTTCTCATTATTTAATTTTAAAGATTAGCACATTATTTTTGTATCAACCATAAAGCAAAACCGTTCAGTTATTGGCATTTAGGCACAATTGAAACAAAACGGAATCGGTTTGCATTAATAAACAAAACGCCTACAAATAATGCTTTTAATGTCACTTGATTGGTTTTTAATGGTCGACATTGGGAATCACAAATCATTAGCCGCCCGTGTATTCACCTTTTCTGCAAAAGGATCAGTCGCCGCATTCTGTATTGGCTCACTCTTTTTGCTTTTATTTTGCCCTGCTTTGCTCTGGGGGAGAACAATTAAGATGATAACGGTTGTTAAGCGGTTTGTGTACTCGATAAACAAATATTTCAGAAGTTACGAATGTGTACTGAAGATGCTATAGCAATTTATCATCCGTCATCAATATAAATCGGCATATAAAAAAAACGCAAAATAATGTGATCCTTTTATGTAATAATTAACAATTAAAACCCTTACAAACGAAATACCATTTTGATGAATTAGTCATTTGTTCCATTGGAGTTAGTAAAACTGGATCGTATTCACAGTCTAGCATTTATTGGAACAATTTTTAGAACAATCGGCTTCCAATTCTGTTAAGTGGTACCGTAATGTGAGCGCTTGGACAAGGTGAACAATGGAATACTTAGTTGTTCATTGACGCAAACAACAACGACAATAGAACCCTGCCGATTATAGTTGACTTATTGTCGTAAGCTTTGTTACGCGTGTCTTTTTAAATTGCGTAAATCGATATCAGGCTATCCGTTGCAAATCACTGTTGTCCATGTGCAAAACAACACGCCAACCACTCTTTTGAAATATTCGCTGGAGCAAATTGCTTACGGCAAATAATTAAATGAATTAGTTTATACAATATCATTTGCTTTTTTTACTATGTTGCTGAAGGGGACTTCGACAATCGATGCAAGCTTTATGGATATCAAGGGTATTATAATTCAATCGATTAACTTTTCTTAATTATACATCTGGTTTACACAATATTTTCCATTTTAAGTCCGACGGTTAGTTATATTTAAAACTATATTCGAATAACATGTAACCTCTGAATGTTCATTTTGCAGTTTTTATGTTTCTAATATGAATTTATCAGGTAATAGTTCGTAGTATGTACGTTCAGTTAAAAAACTTTATAAACATGTACACCGCATGTTCGTTTATATCAAGTTCAGAATGTGTTTATTAAACTATCGACTTCGAACAAACATTTGATACATATTTTGAAATGTGAGATACTATGGCAAGCGGTTCGACGCATAATCCCAAGAAACTAGGTTTCTCATGAGAACCTAGGTTCTCAGAATGAGAACCTAGGTTCTCAGAATGAGAACCTAGGTTATCGCTTGAAGATTGCACATGGCTTCAAGAACCCAAGTTTTCAAATGAGAACCTAGGTTTTCATGAGAATCTAGGTTCTCAATTAGAAACCTAGTTTCTCATGAGAACCTAGGTTCTCATTTGAAAACCTAGGTTCTCATGAGAACCTAGGTTCTCAGAATGAGAACCTAGGTTCTCATGAAAAACCTAGTTCGTTGGGATTATGCGTCGAACTGCTTGCCATATCCGTGGTTTTCATTTGGGAACCATAGGTTTTCATGAGAACCTAGGTTTTCAGAATTACGCGTCTTTAATACTAAATCCGTGGTTTTCATTTGGGAACCATAGGTTCTCATGAGAACCTAGGTTCTCATGAGAACCTAGGTTTCCAGAATTACGCGTCGGACTGCG
>VMBQ01004867.1:26073-74012 GCA_007657795.1 Dreissena rostriformis
ATATATAACACATTATTGATATCACAACAAACCTAGAATAAATGGTGTTGCTAATTACATAAATAAAAATTCTAGTTGTCTTTTTAAATATATTGATGCTGTCATTTTAGAGCATGCTGATGTTGTCCTATATGACGCAAATTGATGTTGTTATTTTATTATCACATAATCGTAGTCCAAATAACAGATAGTCGTTGTCATGAGTATATGGGTTTTTAGTACCCCAATACAAAAGCGTATCTGTTATGTAGTTATATATACATAATTCATAAAGTAAACCTCGATGTTTGGTTTCGGTAAAAATCATTTTGTAATGGATTTATATCAAATCATAACTGTTCACATTTGAATTATAAATATCCTTTCATAATACACTTTTCTGTATACATTGAGTGTGATTGCAAATTCCTTCAACAATAATGTTTACTTGGCAAACGCAAACACAAATCAACCTCAATTTAAAAATAGCTCACGTTTCCATTCATTTCAGGTTAACACATAATCCAAGAGAGAGAGTATGAATTACGATATGAATATGACGTCATTATGTGTATATTTCATCGCGAGAATGGCAACAACGTAAGGGCAAACTCTGAGAGTTCCAGCCATAAATATAAAAATACAGCAATCCGGCAATGAATCTTCGCCGGTCTTTGTGGAGTGAATGACAGTGTATTGCTTAAAAACATAAACAATTTTGTACATAATTGTCGGTCCCAAATGTGTTTAATATGCAAAAGAGATAAAGTTAGTTGATAGTCATGATATTCACATCCATTCGAATGCCTGTTAGTAGCGGTACATCTGCGTTGCTTTGCGTTCCGTTATCTGTCATTGGGAGAGTTTGTGCGAGAAATGGTTTATTACTCACAAAGGACTTTAGAGTGTGCCATGCACATGCAGTGCATTTGTAAGGGGAAAACATTTGAGCTTTTGCAAATGTTTAGGAGCATCATTTAATTTTCTGTGTATGGAATGACAATGTTAATAATTAATCAATGATTTTTGTATAAAGTGTATAGATATATACTATTCTAGTAAATATGTGACTTGAAAAAAATATGCAAAAATAAAGACTGCATAAGTTATTTGGCGTTACCTGTTCGTGTAAGGTAATTATCGTTACATCGGGATGAGTGTTTTTTTAATTTAAATTTGTAATATATTATTTACCGTATGGACGTTTACTACTTTACATAACGCGTTTAATTAATTAGTTTAAACGTATTTATTTCAGACGAGAATGCATTAACTAATGAAACACTCACCGTTTGTATTCAAATAAGTTTGATATGGATAAGAACGGAAGACTTCGTCTTATATAGTTCTTCTCAGGTTATATTAAGTTGCATGTTTTCAAGCGAAAATAATTGGTTTACTTAAAAATATATAATAAAAATAAAATTAGTGTGAAACGATAGGAAAGAGTAGTAAATAGAGAATTTGGCAATCATTTCTACATCTTTGCCGTACTCCTGGACTACTTAACAGTAAATTAAACTATGCAATCACGCTAATTATTTTGGCATTAATATAGAAAGCAATGTACACATGCGGATAGGCCGGTTATCATCGTAATCTCAAAATGAAATCAGTAGAGGTACGAAGATAATATATCGTTTTTTTTCGTGATGAACCATGCAAATACAACAAGGTGAATAAGCTGCATAAGCGACTGAAAAAAAAAGCGATCTATACAATCTATACCGACTACTTAAAAAAAAAATAAGAATTACATTCAACTTTTTTTCCCCAGCGAAATCCCTGTTTATTTAAGAAAATATTTCCGATTACCATTTTAATGACTTTAAAAAATGATTTTGCCAACGATATATATTCAATATATGTGATTTTTAATAGCTATTTATTGTTTTGACATTGTTTTTGTGATAACGATCTATGGTTGACAAATACATCGACGATATTCTTGTTTCCATTAATTGTCTTTAATTTAAGACTAATTGCCTTTAAAATACACAATCAGTATATACAACCCAACATAAGCCATACACCTGATTAAGGCTTTGGTAATGGTATGGTGAGTGCAATTATTTTACAAAATTGCGTAAAGGGGGCATAAGCACTAACCGCTGATATAAGTGTGCGTATTACTTAAAGTAATGCGGTTCTACTTCTATATTTGCATCTACAAATATGTCGTTAATGTGACGAATTAGACTCTAAAATGATTTTTACTTTTGCACGTTTAAAACATAAATCTTAAGATATATATAATTAATGATACTATTTTGGCACGGGAACTATTGAACCAAACGATAGATTCTGTTATGGCGATATCGCATTTTCTGAATGACTGAAGTGCCTTAATGGCTTAAAACCATACACTTTCAATAATGAATCGGTTTAACTTAACATTAGGTTATGTACGTTTTCAGTTATAGAATTGCATTATAAATACTTATATACACCGATGCAAACATAACAACAGCGGTTTCAAGAATAATTCATCCTAAATGATTTTTTTTTATAACTGAACGAGTTAATACATAAATGCATTTAAACGATCAAATAAAAACAACCATAGTAATATTCCATTTATATGATTAACAATTCATCATCTCCTCTAAAGGCATCAGTAACTGTGATATTTTTTTCATTTGGTTATGCTGGTTTGACACTGGCGGCAGATACATTATAAATCATATCATAAAGCATATCAAACATTATATGCACCTGCATTTCGAAACTTTGAGCCTGAAAACAAAAACAGTTGGCTGTCTTTAGAGAATCGTTTTTTTGTCAAAATGTTGTTATCAAATTAATAAATATACAACAAAAATTCAGTATTATCAAGAGTGATTATCAATAGTCGTGTATTTAGAATCGATTTATAAAATGCAGAACTTCTTTGCATAGAAAAGAAAACATGTTTGAAACTTTAATAAATAAATTCCAGAACACAACAATATAAACAAAACTAACATTTGAATAACAATTTGATAACACAGTTTTCCCATAATGTTTTTCAACATCCTTTTCGCTCATAAAATCAAGTGATGACGTCTAATTATTGGATGATGGTTGGTTCATTTATATTTTTATTGATTCCGTAATGACGTTATGCCATATTATATTGTACGAACTTCTGCTATACATTCAACACAGGAAATGACTACTAGCATTTCGCAAACACAATACTACCTACCACAAGAACATGACCAGGATTAGGTTTAAGCTATTTCTGACTTACTTATGTTTATAAATGATGTGTACACAATGGCTGGCACTCAGCTCATAGAGGAAAGTAATTAGCGTTTTTTAAGGCTTAATCTCTTGGGTAATTAAGAAAGATACACATACATGACATCTTTGTTCATGATTTTTTAATAACTTAAACAAACGGCACTTGAGAGACATTTCCAATATTTCGTTGTGTACTTTATCTGACTGGAAATCACGCGTCACTGTATGAATTAAAGGTGAATATTGCTGTTTAAACTTATATGCGATATCCATTCGTCGCCATAGTAATGTCATGCAATGCGTCTGATTTGTGATAATAATAAAACTGCTATTTGTCCACAATTGACTCTATTTTGCATGCTTCACTAAATTTAACAAGTGCTCATCCATTATCATCCATTATTTACATTTACGTCTAGACTCTATAGATGTTTATGGTTTAAATTTATAAACGTGTGAGAACACACATTGATGCACATGAATAACACGAAATTGGGTCATGAAGTTCTAAATGCCTTAATAAAAACACAACACTGTAAATGTGACATCTGATAGTCATACCGTGGATAGATTTTGGTCTGACAGAATATATTGTATAGGGAACAGAATGAAAAATGCAATACAAATCATGAAAGAAATTCGTCAGACAATTTTCTGTTAATGACTGAAATGTTAATTACTACAAAAGCACTACACGATGATCAAGAAAGACACTTTTACGAAGAGGTACGGGATATGTAAATTGTTGCTTTTGTATAAAAAAAAATGTTGTCAAACTATCATTCATAAATGCAAGAACGTTCCCATTACTAATAAAAAGACATATTGCTGAATACATGTAATATTGCTCAATAAATGATTTTTAGCTATTTATATTCGATATCTTAGGAAACAGCAAACTGAGTAGTCAATGCTTAAAAAGTAATTCATTAATTCGTTACAAAAGAGGCATAAGATGTTTCTTTTTAATGACCTTATTCTCTTCGTTTCTTTGTTGTTCTTAATTTTAGATAATCTCTTTCTTTAGTTTAGAGTCTTACCATCAAAATTTGAGTGACATTTAATACATGTAAACTATTCACATGTAAGGCAGAGACATGATCAATTTTGATTTAAATAGCTATTTTGGAAAATAATTAACTTAGCTCATAATCGGGAACAGATGCGTGGCGTTTGGGGAGTTGAATACAAACGTGATACGGACATGGTTTTATAAAAATGTTCATTTTAGGGACGAAACGCACAGATACAATAGGAACAGTTATAGTCTTTTTTTTATAGAAGATGTTATCTATATTCTATAAAAGTACATGATAATGATAATTCGTCATGTTTGAATAAAGAACATTCACATATACATGCTAATGATTACAAACACAGATACCCTTTTCAAAGAAAACTACACATACAAATAATACAATTTTCAGACACTGACTTTCTCCTCATAATTGCTGTAAACTTATGATTGCTGAGAAGGTAGCATCATTCAAACGTTTGTTGTTTGTTCAGGACCTCATGTACGAGAGTCAATACAACTTACCTATATGAGGTTTATACACTTTCTGTCATGGTGAGTGCTTGAATTATTATTACCGGCTGAGTGTATAATATTGACAGTGGTATTTTTTTAACCAAGTGTTTTGTATCGTTTCAGACCCCAAGTGGAATATAGAAATATAGAAAATATACCCAGAATATGGAGGTCATACATTTACGGATGGTTTCGAGGCATGAAGTAGTACTAAATGCTTTTGCAAACGGGGTAATGCGTGTTAGGTTGTAGCTCCAAACCAATCATTTATATACATAATGTGTTTAATTAAAACAAATGGTAGCAAGCAGTGAGACAGTTAGAAAAATTCAATATATTGTCTGAACCATACTTTAATGCGTGTAGCTTGCCGGCTAAACAATTTTAAAACATCAACATGTTTTGTAAACTGTATGTCAAGACAAAGTTAAGTTATTACGAATTAAATGCTTATTAAATACACGATCAAGTTATGTAATAAACAACAACACATGCACTTACTTTTAATTATATTGCGTGTTGAACATTAAAATACAGTCATCAATTATTTAAATAAACTTACGTTCTATTAAATTACGTCATGAAATTAAAGTAAAAAGTTCACCTTTTATTCAACCATCGCTATATAGCATCATATCATGTTTGCAAACGTTTGCATGTTTTGATGTACATTAAGCTTTTATGAAAATGTTTCTCGACACGCGTGGTATTGCTAGATTATTCAATCAAGACAGGTAAGTATATTACTCAAACTAATGATTCATGGTATAATGTTATCGTTGCATGTCTTTTCACTATATATTGGTATCCTGTTAGCCTTTCAAGTTTCAAACACGATTTACGTTTATTGTAGATACGTTTTATCTTAAGATAATGAGATATTATCGATGTAATTAATTTTCATGGAGTATTTTAAGGGCGATTGAGGTTCATATATCATTATACTTTAACTATATTTGACACGAGGTTATAATGACAACTTACAAGAACAAGAACAGAACTATGTATAAGTAAATGTATTCCGGAACAATTTTTTGTTTTCTTTCTATTATCACTGAGTTTAAAGTTTTGCAATAACACTTTCTTGTTAGTAACATAGTTCATGTATTTGTCCAAGTATAATACTTTTTAACATTTTATTACACAACTCTTACTGCTATTGCTCTCTTCTACCGTATAAGTATGCATACAATAACAGTCTTATGATGTTTGGTAATGTGGTGATCGACAAAACCTAAGTGCAAGCAGAAATATTTATGATACAAATTAGCTCCGCCCCTTCAGTGACCATTTAGCTAATGGTAAAACCAAACGTGTACACACCCATACGACATCGACATATTAAATACATTTCCTTTTGAAACACAATATTACGGTAACAAACACATTCAGTATTTTTATATAAAGTACGTCGTGCCGTTTTGTAAATAATATGCATGCAAATGCTGTGGGTTAAACTGCATTACATCTTTAATTTACTATTATTTGTTCACAGCGAATACTATAGTTTATTGTATATATTCATACAAATAGGCAGAAAACATTATTAATGTCTATATGTCACATTCAAGTTAATACACACTGTAAACCATTATTTGTTGATGATACTTCTGCAAAACCACTACAATACTGAAAACCGCTTGTTAATAATTATACTGCAAAATACTATATATTTTAGAATATGGCAAAATAAGTTTATCTAAAGATTCATACTGCCAACCAGTGTATGGTTAGACTTAATAACAAATCCGTAGTATAATAAATTCATAATAATTAATTCTCCTAGTACACTTTCGCAACCTTCATATGCATGGATAAAAGCCATTTCCATTAGTAGCGGTACATCGGTGTGGTTACATGGCTATTTGCTTTGCGATTTATGCGGTAGGTTGCATCATTATATCTGTCCATGTCATACGACGATAGATTGTGTGGGAGAAATGGTTTATTATTTGCACGGTATTTGGAGTTCGTCATACATATGCAGTGTATTCTGTAAATGAAAACTGATGTTAAAGTGCAACGTTTGATATGTTTTGTATGGAATGGCAACGTTAACTATTTCATCAATGCTTATTGTATAAAGAATAAATAATAATATTCAATTAAATACGTGGCTTGAAATAAAGTATGCAAAATAGAGAATGCATTCTATATTTGACTCAATTATTTATTAACGGCAACTCGTGTTACATCATGATCAGAGTTGTGCCTTCAAAGTAATATTGTATTATTCACTGTATGAAGTTTTACTATTTAACAAAACGCGTTTTGTTAATTCCGTCGTACAAAGATGATATAAACAAATAAACTTAATTCAACAACATATTCTATGTTATTGAACATACTCCGGTTCATGAGTATGAAATGAACTGTGTACTTTTTGTTTTGTTATATTAAGATTTTGTTTTGTTGTTGGTATTCGTTTTCTCAAAACTAATTAGCTCAAGCGAAAATCCTGTAAACGACATTTTCCAATCCTTTCTGAGGACTGCTTCTTTAGTGCACTCCTGAAATTAACAGAAATTTTAACTACTCAGCTACGCTTATTATATTGGGAAATATAGTCGTTAGTTGACAAACTGCGATTCTAAACATAAATGTGTGAAGTAACTGCTTTCGTTAAATCTTGCATACGCCTACACATGGCAGAAAAGGAAAAAAACACATATTTTATTTACTTAAGCATATTAAAGCTCATCGTGATTCATATTATTAGACATTCATACATGCGCGAAAAAAAGAGTAATTAAGATATTAATACAGTATGCGTTAGAGTGTTGTGTGTTATTATAAACAATGAATTTAGTATATAAACCACATGTTTACGAAAATCAGTGGAAACAAGCACTAAACTAAGTACATTCGTTTCATAATAAACTGTAAATGTTTACAGCAATCGGTGGTAACAGACACAAACAAAGATCATTCATTTCATAATAAACGGTAAATAAATGACAAAAATAAACGTTAAGTTAAAGAAAAATACAGGTATCTCTTTTCTTAAAGCATGTTATACAATACATAGCTAACTTCCTAACGGAAGCCTTTATTATTACTTTTTGTTTTAAATGTCTGCATACTTGGTTTTATTGAGTAGTGTGTTGATACGTATTTGGATCTTTCTTCTAAATAAAACGGAAATTTAAGTATAAAGTGAATGACGAGGCAAATTAACTCCAACAATAATATAATCAAGTGAACAAATAACAAATTCTTTTCGCTGATGTTTGAACTCACAGCGCTCGTAAAATCTCTATAACATACACTAAAATAAAGTCAGCGGACGAATGAACTAATTTCCAAACAATACTAATTTCCGCGCAATTTTACCTTTAAACATATTATATCTAAGTAATTATACTATAAAATCGGCTGTCCGTGCAACTGAATGCGTCTATCGTTATTGACATGTAGCTTCTACTGTCACCAACGAATGAGTATACCAGCAAACACACTGAGATGAAAACGTAAGTTAATTAAAACAATATATANATATATATATATATATATATATATATATATATATATATATATATATATATATATATATATATATATATATATATATATATATATATATATATATATATATATATATATATATATATATATATATATATATATATATATATATATATATATATATATATATATATTTATATATAAAACATAACATTTTTAAACTTAATTATATAATACACACATGTGTGTTTTCAAATGAGCCTGTTAACACTTGTCAGTTAAATATTGAATTTTTACAGGTTTGTACTTTTGACTTAAATATACAGCGAACGTTCACAGCCTACTGCTTGTTGTGTACACATGAAAATAATGGGCATATTGACGGCATATGTGGAATTATAATTTCAAAACATATATTTATTTTTAAGCATTCTCAAATGGTTATTTTCTACGTATGTCTCGCTTGTATACCCGCTCATCAAAACATTTATTTTCATTACAATATGAAGTCGTTACTCATAACTGAGATATTAAAGTTTCAAATGTGTTGCGTTGGAAGAGTCTTCAAGTTTATAAAGTATTCATATAAAATGTCTTTAAAAAACTCAATCGACGGTTACATTAATATTGATATTTCTTTTTCTTCTTTTTTTATAGGGGGGGGGATTGGCTGACCGGCATCACGCTTGATAAAGATTATTGCGTAATTAGGCGTCGCAAGATTGGCTTGCAAATAACATTTATCAAATTGCGTTTTACAGGGGGGGGNGGGGAGGGGTCCAAACTTGCGCTTATTAAACCTATACACAATACCATTTATTATTGGCTCACGGAGAAAATAAGAAAATTGAAACACCATAAATATTCTCAGGAGAGAAGGATTGCCAACCCCCGGTAGCTTTTTATTTAAGGCAAGTGACCCATAGTCTACACAACACTGGACAAACAACATTAAACATAAAACATGATTAACGCTGGTGCTACCCGCTTGGAATGGTCTATGCCAATTGTTATTTTAACTAGTTTAAAGGCATGTTAAACATCGACCTTAGACCAAAAATAACCATTGAAAAGTATGAAACTGACAACCTAGAAAACTACTTCACCAATAGCGATTGACTCTGGGATCATCGCCTTAATAGGTAAATGTAAGCACATATTAAGACTGAACCCAGCTGAAACGCATACTAAACCTAAATGAGATTACAAAACACCAAGTGTAAATGAAAATTAATAAAATTTCATCAACATTCAGATTCTGGAGAAATATAAGACAATAGGCATTTGACTAAATTCAATTTATTATAAAATGGTTGTATTTACCATACCTTAACAAATAGTAAAACTGCTGTGATTATATGAGTTTTATTGAAAAATTTTAAAAATATAAAGGGCAATATTAAGCCAATATTAAGGCAATGAGCAATCGTTTATTGAAAGTTTCGTTGAACCGATATTGGACTCCTTCAATGCTCACACAACGGTCAAAGCATTTGTTTTTTAGCTAGTTTTATTTTTAAAAGAATGGGTGTCGGCTTCATTCACATACAATTACATTGAAGTTATTTTTTTCTGACGTCATCAGTAATGTCACTAATTAAAACACCCTTCGTCGTGAAACAGCTAAATTCCTTTTATGTTTCACATATTTCGCACGGTGATTTATCAATAAAAGCTAAATTACTATATTATAGTGTATTGCTATTTGTTATGCGAAATTTGATTCCTACATTTATAAAAATAGACTGGTAGCTAGTAAATAGTATCTGCCCGATTTGACGTCAACTTCTGAAAAAGTCTATAAAAATAATTTTAAACAAGAGGTTGTTGCGACTTTTCTTATATAAACGAATAGATCTACTAATGCTACGTTCTAGTTTTAAGTCTTTTATTCATGTATGAGTATGACTCCTAAAATAGCACTGGCCCTGACAAACTAGAAGACACCATATCGCGCCTATATATTTCCCCTGCATTAATAATTATACGCTCTATTCTTGTATTGGTATGACGGGTGGTATGTGATGGTTACAGACACAGCTATTTTCTTTCACCTATTGAGTGTGTTGAATGACACATTGATCCATCTTGACGTCATCAGTCTGCCCCATTTGCATATGCCGTTTTATTGTGAATCGCTTTATATGTGCGTTCCGTTTTATTTTACTTCATTAGGGTCTACTTTTTAAACATTTTTTGTAAGAATAATAACAAGAATATATGGTTGGTGACTTGTGATACCATGTGATATCAGACTCGGCAGATATGGCGTGTGAAAAGGTTCGACAAGCTTCATCTTTCTTGCGCCGTATCGAACTCGTCGGATATAACATGTTTTAAGAAGTCACCAACCATATATTCTTAATATACCAAATAATTTTTGAATGCTAGGGTCTTTCGTACTGACGATTGAGAAGCTTTATGGCCAAGTGTAGACAATCGGATGAATTCCCGAATGAGTTTTCTGTTTAAAAGGTTAGCTTAATATGTAATATTGCATATACAACTTTTCGCATATTCACAACTTCACAAGCACTGTATAGCAGAACATAACGCTTATAGTGACTGTCACCGTATGGGTTTTTTTACTATTCATTGGCGGTGGGTTGCAACCAATTCCCAATACGTGAAAACCAGGGTGGTTACAAAAACAACCCTGCAAAGAACCAAATATAGTTTAAATATATATTTATTAACGTGCTCCTTCAAATTGCTGATCACATAATGATCAATATTATGAATAACATGGATAACCAATACAATAAATGGTTTACCAACATTTATGGTGAGCTAAGGAACAACATTATATTATTAGAATATAAATACGTTATTATATGAAATAAACAATACATTATTATATTAAATGAACAATACATTATTATATAAAACAACACACAAATAGATTAACATCATAAAATACAATATATGAAACCGTTACTTTTGAAAAGTCATCGTAGATATAAAGATATAGATATAAAATATGTAATAGTTACCTGCAAAGAACCAAATATAGTTTAAATATATATTTATTAACGTTCTCATTCAAATTGCTGATCACATAATTATCTAAAATGCGCCTTTTTCACCTCCGTGTCGCAACGACACATTTCATTGGTTAAGACGTTTAAATATCAGCTATCTGATTGGTAAACTATGAAATCAACTCAGAACTGGTGAATGTGATAATGCACGAGTAATTTGTGAGCATTAGTTAACGTGAATAAATGGGGATTCGTACTTCTTTCTAATTATAATCCACTAAAATAACTTAAGGTTACTTTTACATGTCTAGTGATACGATAATTATAACTAATTTAAAATGCCGTTACCTTAACAAAGAATCGTAAAATAAATGATATACATCTACACGGAAACCTACAATACATTATACAAATGTATGTCCGTTGACATGACCCACAGTAGATTGATCATCGTTTACAAATGCACATGTACATCAACACATTGATGTGTGTAGCAATCGTGAACTGGAATCGGTTATCTGTCAGATACTCACGCTCGATGCTAGATAAGAACGCCCCTTGCCGGTCTTGCTCGATTTCAATTAAGCTCAGATAGGACACCTCAAAGCCGATGTCCTCGGATTGGTCGCTGCCGTCATATCGCTATCAGATCGTGCGTCACCGACATTTATTTACACACACAGATGCGTGATTCCCGCGTACCGACAATGACATCAGTTGTTTTATAGTCTGCGAGCAACACGTCATGGATGTACCTATATAAAAGAATGGACTGAGTGACAAGTGGATAGCGAACCTATATAAAGATGCGCATTTGGCTGAGTGACAAATGGAATCGTAGCGTTTCTTGATATACGTAACACAACTTGAACGACTGGACACATTATAGCGAAACGTTCGAGTGGACGTCGACGTGGTATTGCTATGCGTGTTTTTTCGTATATAGATAAAATGTGGTATAAATATTTAGTGATTGTGCTTACGCTGTGACAAAATGCGTGGATACTGGACATGGATTTTTACGTTTTTTCTCTTGGAAATAGTTTTTTTTATTTGTGATAGTTGTCCATTTGTTAGGCAGGGTCACTCTGATCTAACGATTAAAACGTTGGGATATGTTGATAGATATGAGGACAATATTTCAAATGAGGATGACAATTTCATGCGTATTTTAAATATGTATAAAGATATGCCAAACGGGTATTTGTATACACCAATTAAAAGACTTAGAGATACAAACGTCCTTTCGGAAATAGAGAAAAGGACGCGACTTCAGCGGACTGTGAGACGTCAAAGTGAAAATTCCATAGCGACCATTTTGAAAAATAGGATTATACAGAGTAAAAGTACTTTGCCAGACAGTGAACCGACGCACATAGGCTTATCCAACTACGGGCATTTTAGCAATGCGCTTATTCCCATGAGTAGCAATCAAGACATTTTGAAATCATATTCAAAGCGTTTTTCACAGGCCTTAACACATTCTAGAGTTCCTATTTCGCACAGTAAAATATTAAATTACAAAGACGACGAAAAACGAAGACGGCGCTCATATTTATTCGATTTTGAAATAAAGTCTGTCATGCAAGACGTCATGCACAAGTCAAGATCGGAAAATGTGCATGTTGCTCACTCTATAGCATGTGATCCAGTCGACCAGAGCTATTGTCTAAACGACGGCACCTGTGTCTATGTTGTTCCATTAAACATCAAAACATGCCAGTAAGTAAAATTCATCTTTTTTAACCATTCATCTAGTCCCGTGAACATGGCGTAAGTTGTGTCCCACGTTTTACATCGTCTTCTGTAAAATAGGCAAAACGGAATAAAAGTAATGCAAACTATAATTAAAGCCAATCTTTGCATACGAAAAATGGTTCAAATGGAAATCTTCAATCTGTAAGTCAAAAAGCCCTTTTAGTACAAGCAATAAAAGAAAGCTGATAACCCATGCTTAATTTCACTGGTAGATACGCCGGTCTGTGCTTAAATGCATAGTAATAGAGGATATTTGTTGGGTTGGGTGGAATATTGATTTTAATTCACGAGTGATCATAGAATATGTTTTCTTAATTACGAGTGAATTAAAATCGATATTCCACCGAATCTAATTAATTTTCTTTTTATTGTATGCTTACAAATGATTAATTTTGTATTTGTCCGATACAATATCGTTTCGGTAAAACAATGAAAGTTATCGATAGTTTTTACTGTGAGTTTGCACTGTTTGAAACAGGGAATTATCAGTTTTAATTCACTGATATTTCTCTTAAATCACCGAAAAGCATAAAATAATCGCGATAATTTAAATCTTTGCAAACAATTACATCATCAACATTTGTTTTGACAATTCGTAGATGTCTCAATCAAGCATGCCTTTTAAGCTTGTTTTTGTCAACATACTTCTCAATTTAATTGCATCCCTTTTGAACAATTTCCAACAATAACAATCATATGTCAGTAGTTATGAAAGAAGTGTTTAACCTCGTACATGTATCATTCGTCCGTTTGCAATTAATAATGACAGAATTGAAGTTTATTTTTCTTAAACAAAATAAAAGGAGTTGAGTTTGTAGTTTTTCATTTCATTCACGCGTATTGTTAAGTACCACGTACACAAATCCTTATGAACGTAAATACATTGATTCATGTTTTTTTTTATATTAGTTTAAACATATTTATTTCAATAAATACACATTGTTTTACATGGAATTACATACGACATTTATACAGTTTATATGTTTGAATAGGATTAGAACGGAAGATAATGTCTTATATAGTTCTTCTCCCTTCTCTTTTTTATATTCAAAACAGACTTTTTACAAGTTTCGTAAATCGACTCATCTACTTTAATAACGCATTACGACGATACATATACGTATAGATCTTATTCAGAACTCATTTAATTTCCACTGCGGGTAACAGTTTAAGAATTTATGGCAAATAAGGCTGCTAAAGACAGATACTAATTTGACGAGTTTGACATGCTTTCTTTCTTAAAGATGTGTGCACACCTGAAGAGAAGTGTTTTATTGGTATATCGGCAAAACGCCTTTGACCATTTACATACAAGTAAACAAAGTAAAGTCAAAGTGCATCAGTACATTACAAATACAAGCATGCAAATAAACACAAACTACAATTAAAGTGTTCAAACATTATGTACAAACGTGTACGTATTAACACCAAAAAAAGAGCAAACAAGTAATATATAGACAATATAATAAGGCTACATACAATATTTATTTAAGAAGCAGCAAATGCTTGTATTTTTTCCTCACGGAGTTTCATGGCATCAGTAATGAATCTGGCAACATTCTCAATGACTTTATTATGTTGACAAGAGAGTACGTTTTTAAATTTCGTTAAATATGGCCAGTTTGATCAAATACACTATTTTGTTCGTAGATCTTTATAGATTGGGCAAGTTAGAAAAAAGTGATAGTCAGATTCAACAGCGTTTGAGTTAAATAAAAGTAAAGACAAAGTTTAAAGCCTAACGTGAGCATCAGAGAAAGGTCATTTAGCACATACGTACAAATCTTGCTTCTCGTAAAAAAACAACCATTAGACAATATTCTAATTTTAAACATTTACATAGCGTTGTGTCTATTTGCTATATTTTCATTGACTGACTAATCGCATAACGTCACTAAGCAACTTATTATCGTATTTTCGTAAATATATACTTGTTTTGTTATTGTGAAACAGACGTGTTAATAAAATATTCTATACTGGTTATTGAAAAAAAGAGAAAAAGGCAAAGACTCGATTGCTTACGCATTTCCTGAACTCGTTTTAGTAGTTTGAGTGCATAGAATGTGTAATGTACGAGTCATCGTCTACCTGTAATATAATCATGACCATTTATGGTGATGGTGTTCTGTAAAAGGGTTATCTATGCGAAGTGTTCAGTTCAATGACTAAGCTGAACACTATGAGACAATATGTTTATTATTATTTGCATATGCCAGATAGTGAAAAGAAGAAGGCGCGTACACAATTTGTTAATTTGAAAAAAAAAATACAACACTATATTTTATGTACTTAGTTGTTCAGAATATACCATGTTTGATTCTTCTATAAATAAAAATAAAAAAGTCCAACAATTCAAACACATTAATGTTCATATACGAACACATGTTCAAAAAGTGTTGAATACTGTTATTGTTCCTGTATTTACTTTAGTCAAAACAGATTGTGTGCAGTGTCAGCTTGAGCGATATCCAGTAGTACATCATGACATATTTTCTATCGACGAAAAACATCAGTAAACCTATACTAAATTGGTAAAAGCTTTTCTACTGTATTTCGTTAGCAAGTTTCCGAGAAGCATGTTTTTTACAAATTCACATTTAAACATTATTAAATATAATTGTAATCTTCGTGTGAATCCGTTTACATCGATATAAAGAAGTGAATGTTCGGTTACTAGTTTTGTTATCGCAAACAATTATTCATTATTCCTGAACGTTTATGTTGGTTCCCTATCAATAACAATAGCAATTTTGCATGCCTGAAGTCGGAATTCATAAAGCATTTACATCAATCTTATTTGGTATTTAAAATCCCTTATGGCCAATCGCACTTTTGTATGAATATATCAGCTTCGACAAATGTCACCTTTTGTTGTCTCATCCGATTCAAGGCCGCTCCAATGTGATTGGATACGAATGTTAAAGCTCCGAATGTCAATGCTCTAAAGTCTGTTTTGAATTAGCGGTAATATCAGTTCTTTAAAAACAGTGGACCGTTTATACGATCATTCAGCATCATAGTAACTGTGAGGTATGTTGTTAAGTCTGTATCGTTAGAAAATTGTGACTTGCATTATGTATCCCTATATTGATAATTTCACTATATGTATTAAGTACTAAAATGTTGTATATGCAATTATTGTTTTACTCTAATTATCTAAATGTGAGCGCGTGTCTACTTTGCAACACTGTAAAGTGTGCGTTGTGACTTGCATAATTTAGACGTATTATCATTACTTCAAATGGTACACTTGTATTTCTAGTTATGCAATTATGACATAATTGTTCATTATGCAGTTATTAGCACTTGTCAAGAATGCAATATTGTACAACATGCATTACGATCTATTATATATACTGATGATGAACGGTGTAGAGAGGGATACCCTCGACCCCACATATTTATTGACGAGGAAAATAAAACGTTAAGAACGGGGAACACAAATAGTTTCTATTTGTTTGAGCTAAATCGCATAAAGTTTACTTTGTATAAGTATTATAAGTTGTTTTTTTGTTGTTTTTGTTTGCTTGAAAAAGTATTTTCAGGGTTTTATACTTATGTAACGCTGGGCAATGGAGATTCTAATGTTTCCACAACAAAACTCACATGTCTATGAAAAGATTTCAATATTTGTCATTTATCTCAACTAGTTTTTACTAGTGTACAATTTTAATATTCAACTTTAATTAATTACGGTGTATTCTATTCCGACGATTTTTATGTTTTAAGTATGTTTTCTTAAGACGCTATGTAATTCAGAGTTTATGTGAATTCCATTGGCATTTATATAAAATCGGATAGTACCAAGCCTACAACATCTCCATCATTAAATGAATCTTTATTACAAATGACAAAGTTTGCTCATATATTGCTTAAGGTTAGAATATACAAACATCGCCCTGGGAAGTTAAATGCAACACCTTTTGAAAAAATAATGAATAAAAAATGTAAATATGTTCAATATCTAATTGTTTTGGCTTCCCATTCTAATTGTGATTCAGTGAACATTTGGCTGTTATGATTTTCAAACAAATTGTAATTAACGATCCACGAGCTAAATTGAATATCCTCCTGTTCATATTAAAGCCCCATTAACACTCCAAATCAACGAATATTTCGTAAAATAAAGTTAGCCCATAAACAGTGTTCCTTATATCAATAACCAACATTTTAACGCAAGATGTGGTCTGGTAACATAGATTTAACAAAATAAAAAATGCTCTTTTTATTTTGTTTTGGACTTGCAAACGCTTGATATGGTCAGGTAACATATATCTACTATGTTGTACCACAAGTTGTGGTACAACATAGTAGATATATTTTACCTGACCATATCAAGCGTTTGCAATTTTGGCTATTGCTATAAGGAACACGGGTTAACATTATTTTACGAACTGTTTTACGAAACATTCGTTGATTTTGATTGTTAATGGTGCTTTAATAACATTTCTGTATGACTCTGGCAAGGTTGAGTACACATGTCACTAGTTCACAATATTAACACGAATGCTCAGTTTGCTTTGATTGTGTTTGCCTCGAAGCATATTTTGGCGATGTTTTGTATTCTGGATGCAAGTCATACACAGAATATCTGTATTCAGCGGGCAAGCAAATCCGGTATATGGATTTTTGCCCCGAGTAATATCTGCTTCGACAAAAAATATGACTTGAAGTGCGATACATTTAAATAATAAGCATCAAACACTTTCTTTATCATTCTTAAAACTTTCAAATATACACATTAATACCCTTGAAACGAATTATACATTGTAATATTTTTTAAAGACTTGTAGTTTTACCTATCATTTTTCAAATTGTAAATAACTACTGTCAGAGAGTTTTAACTCTAAGTATTCGTGACAATGAATTTTCGAGAGCTATTATGTTATAAGTACTGCTTTAACCACTATATTATTAATCCTCGTTGTATTAATGAGATTAATTTTATATGTTCTCTATGTTTAAAAAAGCAATTTACTTAAACAGCACCAACGATTTTGTACCAACGCTATGGTCACACATAAAAGTCTCCCGTTTTCAGGTTTCTTATAGGTTTTATAACTTCATCAATGTCAGGATACTCTAACAAAGCTATTTTTTTATATACAAAAGCACGGATGCCAGCAACATTTACATATGCTATTTACAGATGTTTTAATAAACGAGATATGAAGTTCTAATGTGCATTTTTAGTAGTAGATATTATCTTTTATTGATCCAAAACGATACTCAGGGGGAAAACATACACAATACTGAAAATCCATCTAGTAAGGCAAACATGGAAATATGATAATTACAAAAAGTGCGAGATGTTAATTATTTCCAGATTATAATTTCATGTCAAAAATAATTTACTTAAAAAAAAATGTTTTATCATTGTTCATTAATATTAATTGACAAATAATACACCCGATAAATAATTTGACCCAAAGATGCAATAATTTACGATCCTTAATAATAAAATACCATTTGTTTATTTGGAATGAGTGTAGCTATGGATCATTATCCCAGTCTGGCATTTATTGGAGAAATTTGTAGAATCGCCTTCTGCTTCCGATGCTGATAAGTGATAGCGTGGTGTAGGCGCGTAGACAATGTGAACAACGCTCAGTCATTCATGGTCGTGAACAATGCCGACAATAAAACACAGCCAATTCTAGATGATTTATTGAAACATGTCCAACGCTTTGTTTCGAAAACAACCGCATATCCTTCTTTAATGCTTAAGCTGATAACAGGTTATCAGATGCAGATCTCTGGTGGTAAGTGACGATTTAACCCGCGTCAAATTACACATTTGTATAATATTTATGTTACAACAACGTCGGAGCTGCTGAAGCACACAAATGCCTTGACAGCAAAGAAATTATAAAATGTAATGCTGGTCTGAAAGCCGCAACAACATATGTCACATCCATTTCAACATACGATCCATACACGTATAAATGTCTTGAAATTATCCATTTTCGACAATTTCCCTGCAGTGTTTTAATATAAAAGGTCAAATTTGAAAAAGTTTGTATATTGAACGCGTTGATGACAAGGAACGTCAGAAAGAATGCTGACACTCCTTCAACGTTATCTTTTAAATACTCAATTAAGAATGAAGAGAAATTAAGAAACAGACATGCAATAAAATATAAATACAATTAAACATGTTAAGCTTTCTTAAAGTCAAGATTGTACATCTGATGAAATTTAATAGTTACTTCGTATAAGACACCTATAACACCTTTCAAAACTGCTATAGCAGTTTATGGACTTGCATATGTAACTGATGCGTTATCTTCGCGTTTTTTAGATAGTAAATGTAACCAAACGAAGAATTCAACGTATATTTTCAGATGCAAAATAGGCTTCACCGGTCAGAGATGCCAGCTGTGGAATCAAGAGTACCTGCTCGCCCTCCTGACCCAAGGGATCTTCGGTTAGACGCTTCACAACGCCAAGAGTCGCCTCCGTGTGTTAAATGGTAGGTAAAACACAATGAAAAGAAACCATTTCCAAAATGACACAAACATGAACCGTTTTAAATATATAGAAACACATTTGTGTGATCATAAAAAGCACTATGATACAATATGTTGCTAATAACATAAATAACACGTTCTGTTTGTCCTTTAATATTCTATGTTGTAATTTTGAGAGTATACTGATGTTGTCCTATAAGGAAACAAATTAATGTTGTTCTTTTATGATCATGCACGCGTAGTCCAAATGGTTGATGTAATAAGCGTAGTGTTACTTAAAGAATCACATAAAGCTTATAACTATTACATAGTTAAGAACATGTTTACATCATTTAAAAAAAAAGAATGTAGCTATCGGTACAAATCGTACTGTAATGGTTAAAAACATGTTGTTGCCATTATTAGAGTATGTGTGTCCTTTAATAGCACACTTTTCTATACATGCATATAATAGTTAAGATGGCAAAATACTTTAAATGTATTTAAGTTGTTAAACACATACACTTACCTATCTAAATTTCTAAATATCTTAAATTACCATTCGTTTCAGGTTTACACATCATCCACGAGGGAGTGTGGGAAATGCGATGACGTCATGATGTGAATTGGTTGTCGTGATCACGGCAACAACGATAACACGGTTCCTATACCACGTGACTTGTTAAGATCTGTTTTGGAAGAATACTATCAACATCCTTAAAAAAATTACCTGTTGTTGATAGTATTCTCCCAATACAGATCTTAAAAAGTGACGTGGTATAGGCACCGTGGTTAAGTCAAACACCGAGGTCTTCCAATTACCATTTCAATAGAGTAAGGCGGAAATGAATCAAAACATCGCCGGACTTTTTCGAGTGAGTGACAGTGTATTGCTTAAAAGACATAAAGTACATTGTATATCAACGTCTGTACAAAATGTGTTTCATAAGCAAATGAGATCAAATCGGGTAAAAGACCTTGACATGTTCATGCATTTGAATGCCAATTAGTAGCGATACAACTGTGTGGTTACATGTCTATTTGCTTTGCGATTTATGGGATGGGTTGCATTATTATATATGTCCATGCCATACGTATATCTGTTCATGTCATACGATGGGAGACTGTGTGGAAGAAATGGTATATTATTTGTACGGTGTTTGGATTGCTTTGTAAATGAAAACTGATGTTAAAATACAACGTTTGATATGTTTTGTATGGAATGACAACGTTAACTATTTCATCAATGCTTATTGTATTAATTGCATTAATAATAATATTCAATTAAATATGTGATTTGAAATAAAGTATGCAACACATAGTATGTTTTCTTTATTTGACTCAACTGTTTATTAACGGCAACTAGTGTTACATCAGGATCAGAGTTATGCATTCAAAGTAATATTGTATTATTCACTGTATGAAGATTTTCTATTTAACATAAAGCGTTTTGCAAAAACCAATTTCTATGTTATTGAACTAAATCTAGAACAAATAATTATAGTATTATTTGTTTTGTAATATAAAGATTTTGTTTTGTTGTCGGTATTCGTTTTCTCAAAACTAATCAGCTCAAGCCAAAACCCTTTAAACGACATTTTCCAATCCTTTCTGAGGACTGCTTCTTTATTGCACTCCTGAAATTAAAAGTAAATCAACTACTCAACCACGCAATTATATTGGCATTAATATCGAAAGAAAGTATATGTGAATTTTTGACGTTTGAGCACGGCCGGTAATCACGGGCGCCACCTCTTTTTTGCGATGCATTAATAAATGAGCCAATGCTACTTCCGAGGTGGCGCTCAGGACCAGATGTTTTGAAATTGTACGGATAATTTTGCAGGGTGAGTATGTTTCATATGTTTTGTCAACATAGTTCGCATTATTTTAAAAATCGGGCAATGTAGTTCGATGTAGCGTAGATTAATTCATCCACAAATGTACAGAAACATACAATCACAACCTATTTGGAAACGCGAGGACCTTTATAAGTTGTGGCATGTTGAAGTTTTGAAAGAAACTCGATGTATTTTGCCTGTGTGACGAGCACATTTCCAGCAAATTAAATCGTTATTGACATCAAACCAATGATTTGAACATGTACAAGTTGTTGCATGCACACACAAATTGGCTTCTTGCCGATCTAATGGATAATTTTGCGTTTTTCCAAAAGAGATGGCGCCAATGCCTAGGAGGTGGCGCCAATGCACGATATATGACTTAACAGTCGTATTACAATAACATCATCACACGAATAATATTTGATAGATGATGTTCATTTTTTTATTTTTTTTTTAGAAATATACATATCCATACAGAACACATACACATTGTTTACAGAACAATATGTAATTATTCAAATATATAAGAAAGCAACTCAATTAAGAAATCAGCATTAACTTGGCAATATTTAGGCATGTAGTTCAAACTTCGTTTATATCAATGAATATCGGCATTTACGCATTTGACCATAATATACAACTTATGCACTAATTAAGTGTGTTCTCTTAAATGGAGCAGATTAGCCCTATACTTGCATTGATATATTTACACGGAACTTACCATATCAACAGCCTTATGAATCAGTTGCCTGTTGTTGATGTTGTTAATGATTGATCAGGTAAAACTAACAATTTACTGCGTCTTAAAGGTTGGCAGTATCAGGGTCACCATGTTTCACACGCACTCTGTGTGTTGATGACGTATGCACAAAGTTATATTGCGGAGTTATTGTTGGAAGGAATCAAGCAGCATACGTTTTTCAAACTGTTCTTTTCCTGCATATTATTGGAATAAAAGAAGTTAAGGCTACACTTAAGGTAAAATATATAGCATATGGAAGCTTCTAGGTCACAGATGACAAAATATAAATGGTTATGCTCTTAGACATGTTATCGTATTATGATATATTTCAATAGATCATTTATCAACCTTTTATGAAAATAAAAATAAAGTAAAATCAGTAAAACATCAAATAAAAACACGAACATATTAACTCATTAACATGCGCCTGTTTTAATATGTTAAGTGTTAAGTTCATATTTAATTCATTCCACGAACATTAACAATTGTAACACATAAGACACCCTCGCAAAAACATTATAATTTTGGTTTCAATTCAATACTGATTCTAAACAATGCCCGTTACTCTTATTTTATATTCAATTTCCAAAAAGCCACGCATTTGTTCTCGGGTTAACTACCCACCAGTTAGTCTTTTAGACATGAATGTACCTTTGTTTCTCGACCATAATTAACATTTGACGACCATTATGGATTTCACATTGATAGACTCTTTGTTGTCGTGCTATACTATTGTACGTTATATTTCTCATGGCAATGTTTAAAATATGTGATTGAACATGCATGGTCTTTCATGATTTATCATTGAAATGTTAATGCCGTGTAGTTATTGCGCTCCAGCTTTATGAATTTAATTCACTTAGTATTATCGAATCTCTTTTTCATTGTTTCGTATACCTATATTTTATAATGTTGAGCCATGTATTTAAATGTGCCAATTATTTAAATAGTTTTACTGTGATTTAAAATGTAATTTTGAATATATCCATACATAGCATCATGATTGTTTATCAAGACTCACGTACTATCGTGTGTTGCATTCATATGACAGGGATTTACACAGGTAATATCAATTGTACTCCCCTTTTATCGGCCCTGGGTTCTTGTTGACAAAAGTTGCATCGCAAATCATAGATTACAAGGAGGGATCCACCGCTAACAAATTACTAATAGACATTCGATACAAAACTAGAAAAAAAAACTTACACGACACTTTATGCCGCGTTTAGTTCCGAAAATTAGGTGTCTTGTATTTTTAGTCTGTCAAAGGGAACGTTTAAATACTGTTAGATATGTTAGGTTTATTGCTATTTTATTTTTTTTATTATTAAAAAATGTCAAGTTAATGAATCTTAGAAGGCTTGATTCAGCATATAATGCTAGTTACTATCGGTAAATGTATGATATAATATATGAAACTATTAAATCTAAAGATCATTTCCAAACACGATTATTTCAAAAGGAATTTGAATTATAATGATTCTTGTATTATCTTGAAATTTCAGCTGTTGGTTTTCTTGTTGGTGTGGAAATATGTTTAAATCGTACACATTTTACAAAAAACTTACATCTTACACAACTAAAATAGTTTTTGGATACTAGATTTTTTGTATACTGACTCTTGCTTGACAATCGGCCAGCATATTCAAGGAAGTTATTAGATGAAATATACAAAGCATTTTGATGACTTCGGTGCACTTGCATTTTCACTGTCATTTGCTACTAATGAGTTCTACGTGGGAGGAAAACGACACGATTGATATTTGGTTAAGTAATGAATTGTAAATAAAACAGCAACAACAAATGTCACAATATAACTTAATAAGCCTTGTGGATTATTGAAGCTAGTAGTCTTTCTTTTTACGACGTCTAATAGGAGTTTTATGAACTTATATTTTTCATTACACCGAATGAAATCGGTAACAGATAATTATTGAAGTCAGCAGTAACTTTCAATATTATAATATAATACAATATCAAACTCATCGCAGTGTCCCCCTCCACCCACCTCCGAAAGGTTTACGGTAACCACTCATGGCACAAGTAAAATCCTTAAAGTGGGAATTATTAACTATTTACTTTCCAGTATGTGAAATGCAACACGATGGAATATTCTAATAAATTTGACTTTAAGGACGGGTGTTAAAAAAAGACAAGGGAAAATATGGACAACAAAACGTGTTTGCACATTCATACATTAGTAACAAATAATTTCCCTTCGAAACACAATACTATGATAAGAAACTCATTCAGTATTTGTTTATACACTGAGACTTGGTAAAAAAATCATGCGTGTTTAAAAGAAGACAACGACAAAACAAGCACCTGTATCGTAAGTATCTTATTGAAGACCGGTGTACGTTTAGATTATAATATGAATGAGTCTCGCTCTGTGAAAAGGTGGCTCAATGCATGTGCGTATAGTGTCGTCCCAGCCTGTGCAGTCCGCACAGGCTAATCAAGGACGAAACTTTCCGCCTAAACTGGATTTTTGCTAAGAAGAGACTTACGTTAAACGACAAATATCATAAAAGCGGAAAGTGTCGTTACTGATTAGCCTTTGCGTACTGCACAGGCTAATCAAGGGCGACACTTTACGTACATGCATTAAACCCTCAATTCACAGAGCGAGGTTCCAATAAACATTTAAATATTTTGATATGTTTGTGCAATTTCTGCTAGTACACTTTCGCAACCTTCAAGTGCGTAGGTAAAAGCAGTTTAAACACATAAGACACCCTCGGCAAACATCATAGTTTTTGGGTTGATTTGGATTATGAATCTGAACTCTAGAACTCCGCTTTACTGTGAAATTTCCAGAGAGCCATTATTTGTTCTCGGTTAAACTATCCTCCGGGTAGTCTTTGTACGATACGTTCAGCCCTTCACGACCTTAATTAAAATGTGACACCCACTTGAGCGCACTCTAAAACATCTAGACACATTTTACCATGTCTTTGATTCGTAATGATTCCGGTATCATGTGTTGAATTTTCATCGATATTTTCTAATTAATGGGCTAAAATCTTAAACTATTTAGAAATAAAATCTTACACAATCCAGAATAATATCCTTGACACTTGAAATTTTCTTTTACTGACGCCTTTGTACTAGAAAATCTGCCATATGCAGAATATCGTCAGCAGGGTTCCTAAAAGCATTATTTTTGCATAATTTATATTTTAACATTGTTAAATATGATTGCAATCTTTGTATGTATCTATTTACATCAATGTTCGGTAACTAAATGTTATATCGAAAATTATTCATTATTCCTTAAAGTTTATTCTGATTCCCTATCAATAATAAAAGCAATTGGGCATTCCTTAAGTCGGAATTCATAAAGCATTTGCATCATTCTTATTTGGTATTTAAAATCCCTTGTGGCTAATCGCACTTTTGTATGAACAGATCAGCTTCGACTAACGTCACCTTTTGTTGTCTCTTCCAGTTCAAGGCCGCTCCAATGGGAATTGATCCGAATGTTAAAGCTCCGAATGTCAACGCTCTAAAGTCTGTTTTGAATTAGCGGTAATATCGTTTTTTTTTAAACAGTGGACCGTATATCACGATCTTTTAGCTGATAGTTACTTTCTGTTCCAGCTAAATCGCATAAAGTATACTTGGTATAAGTTTTATAAGTTTTGTTTGCTTGATTAATTCAGAGTTTTATTCTTATGTCACGGTGGGCAATAAAGATATTTACGTATCAGAACAAAACTAACATGACTTTGACTTTATTATACTATTTCTCATTTATCTCAACTAGTTTTAACTAGTTTTCACTATAAATATTCAACTTTAATTAATTAATGTGTATTATGTTCCGACGATTTTTTTAAGTATGTTTTCTTTAAACACGCAATTTAATGCGGATTTTAATTAAATTCTAATGACATTTATATAAAATGTGATAGTTCCAGGCCTACAACATCTCCATCCTTAAATGAATCTTAACTACAAATGACAAAGTATGCTTAAATATTGCTCAAGGATAGAATATACAAACATCGCCCTGGGAAGTAAATGCACCTTTTTTTCATCAAAAGAAGATAAAAGATGTAAATATGTTCAATATCTATTTGTTCTAGCTTCCCATTCCAATTCTGATTCAGTGATCACTTGGCTGGTATGATTTGCAGAATAAATTGTAATTAACGATCCACGAGCTTCATTAAATATCCTCCTGTATGAATTTGGCGAGTTAAGTTCAGGAGAAATGTCCCACTATGAACAAAAATGCCCGGTTTGCTTTTATTGTGTTTGCTTCGAAGCATATTTTGGCGATGTGTTTTTTTTTCATGGATGCAAGTAATAAAAAGAATATCTGTATTCAGCGGGCATGCAAAGCCGGGAAATGGATTTTCGCCCCGAGTAATATCTGCTAAGACAAAAAAATATGACTTTAAGTGCGAGAAATTTAATTAATTATCGTCAAAAAATATATTGACCATACTTAAAACGTTCAAATCACTACTAAATTACCATTGACATGAATAATGTATTGTTATATTTTTAAAGACTTGTAGTTTTACCTATCATTTCAAATTGTTAATACTTACGGTCAGAGCGGATTAATTCTAAGTATTCGTGATAATAGATTTTTGAGGGCTAATATGTCATAAGTACTGCTAAACACATTATACTATTAATACGCGTTTTATAAATAAGAATAAGTTTATATTTTTCTGTTTGAAAAACAAACCCAATTTACTTTTACAGACAGCAACGATGTTTGTTTCAAAATTATTGTCGCATATTTGCAGAATACTAATAGATTTGATAATTTCATAAATGTCAGCAAACTCGAAAAAAGCTAGTATTTTTATACCACAGCACGGATGCTAGAAACATTTACATATTCTATTTACAGATGTTTTGAAACACGAAATATGAAGTTCTTGTGTGCATTTTTAGTAGCAGATAATATATTTCATTAATCCAAAACGATACCCAGTGGGAAAACATACACACCACTGAAAACCAATCTAAGACAAACATGGGCATATGTGAATTTAAAAAGCGTGGGATGTCAATTATTTCCATGTCATATTATTCATGGCAAATTGATTATGTGGTCGTGTGCTGGCATTAAATACTGTTGAGGATTAGCAAATTGATTTTACCAATAATAAAGCATAACCGTTAAGTCATTGGATTTTGGGCACTTTACACTTAAATGCTATTTTACGTTTCACTTGATAGTATTGTTACGGTCGCCCATGTGTTCCTGTCATCTCCAAAAGAAAAAGTCGCCGCATTCTTTACTCGCTCTAACGTAATGCCTCTACTATGCAATACTTTGCTCTGCGGAAGAACACTAAAGATGATAACGATTCTATTTGATAAAACATATTTGATAGGTTACGAAAGTGTACTAAAGAGACTTAAGCAATTTATCACTGTTCATAAATATTAATATTAATTGACAAATAATACACCCGGCTAATAATGTGATCCAACGATGCAATAATTTACAATCCTTATCATAAAAATACCATTTGTTAATTTGGAATTAGGGTAGCTGTGGATCAAAATCCCAGTCTGGCATTTATTGGAGAAATGTGTTGTTTCGCCTTCTGCTTTCGATGCTGATAAGTGATAGCGTGGTGTAGGCGCGTAGACAATGTGAACAACGCGCAGTCATTCATGGCCGTGAACAATGCCGACTACTGAACCCAGCCAATTCTTAATGATTTATTGACACATGTCCTACGCTTTGTTTCGAAAACGACCGCATGTCCTGCTTTAATGCGTAAGCTAATACCATGTTATCAGATGCAGATCTCTGGTGTTTAGTGACGATTTAACCCGCGTCAGATTTCACAATTGTGTAAAAGTTATGTAACAACACCGTTGAAGCTGCTGAAGCACACAGATGTCTTACCATCAAATAAATTATAAAGTGTAATGCTCGTCTAAAAGCCGCTACAAAAAAACGCCAACTCCATTTCAACAACGATTTATATAAGTAGAATTATCTTAAAACAATCCGTTTTAGACAATTTCTCTTCAGTGTTTTGGTATAGTAGGTCAAATTAGAAAAAGTTTAAATATTGAACGCGTTGATGGCAAGGAAAGTAAGAAAAAATGCTGACACACCTTTAAGGTGTTCTTTTAAACACGCGTACAATTAAGAAACATACACGCAGTTAATGATAAATACAACTAAGCATGCCATGAATTTATTTTAAAAGTCCAGATTTTACGTTTGATGAGTTTTTATTGTTACTTCTTCTGCGACAATCATAACACCTTAAAAACTGCTATCGTAGCTTATGGTATTGCATATGTAAATGATGCGTTATGTTCGCGTGATTTTGATAGTCCATTATACTTAACGAATAATTCAATGTCTATTTTCAACCGTTGTATTTTAACATCAGTTTTCATTTACAAAATACACTGCATGTGTATGAAGCAATCCAAATACCGTACAAACAATATACCATTTCTTCCGCACAGTCTCCCATCGTATGACATGGACAGATATACGTATGGCATGGACATATCTAATAATGCAACCCATCCTATAAATCGCAAAGCAAATAGACATGTAACCACACAGATGTACCGCTACTAATGGGCATTAAAATGCATGAAAATGTCAAGGTCTTTTACCCGATTTTATCTCATTTGCATATGAAACACATTTTGTACAGACGGTGATATACAATGTACTTTATGTCTTTTAAGCAATACACTGTCACTCACTCGAAAAGTCCGGCGATGTTTTGATTCATTTCCGCCTTACTCTATTGTAATGGTAATTGGAAGACCTCTCGGTGTTTGACTTAACCACGGTGCCTATACCACGTGACTTGTTAAGATCTGTATTGGGAGAATACTATCAACACCAGGTAAATTGTTTAAGGATGTTGATAGTAATCTCCCATCACAGATCTTAACAAGTCACGTGGTATAGGAACCGTGTTAACGTTGTTGCCGTGATCACGACAACCAATTCACATCATGACGTCATCGCATTTCCCACACTCCCTCGTGGATGATGTGTAAACCTGAAACGAATGGTAATTTAAGATATTTCGAAATTTAGATAGGTAAGTGTATGTGTTTAACAACTTAAATACATTTAAAGTATTTTGCCATCTTAACTAATATATGCATGTATAGAAAAGTGAACTATTAAAGGACACACATACTCTTATAATGGCAACAACATGTTTTTAACCATTACAGTACGATTTGTACCGATAGCTACATTCTTTTTAAAAAAATGATGTAAACATTTTCTTAACTATGTTATAGTTATAAGCTTTATGTGATTCTTTAAGTAACACTACGCTTATTACATCAACCATTTGGACTACGCGTGCATGATCATAAAAGAACAACATTAATTTGTTTCCTAATAGGACAACATCAGTATACTCTCAAAATTACAACATAGAATATTAAAGGACAACATATTGTATCATAGTGCTTTTTATGATCACACAAATGTGTTTTTATATATTTAAAACGGTTCATGTTTGTGTCATTTTGGAAATGGTTTCTTTTCATTGTGTTTAACCTACCATTTAACACACGGAGGCGACTCTTGGCGTTGTGAAGCGTCTAACCGAAGATCCCTTGGGTCAGGAGGGCAAGCAGGTACTCTTGATTCCACAGCTGGCATCTCTGACCGGTGAAGCCTATTTTGCATCTGAAAATATACGTTGAATTCTTCGTTTGGTTACATTTACTATCTAAATAACGCGAAGATAACGCATCATTTACATATGCAATACCATAAGCTGAGATAGCAGTTTTGAAAGGTGTTATGAGTGTCTTATACGAAGTAACTATTAAATTTCATGAGATGTACAATCTTCACTTTAAGAAAGCATAACATGTTTAATTGTATTTATCATTAATTGCATGTCTGTTTCTTAATTTCTCTTCATTCTTAATTGAGTATTTAAAAGATAACGTTGAAGGAGTGCCATCATTCTTTCTGACTTTCCTTGTCATCAACGCGTTCAATATACAAACTTTTTTTCAAATTTGACCTTTTATATTAAAACACTGCAGAGCAATTGTCGAAAATGGATAATTTCAAGGCAATTATACTTGTATGGATCGTATGTTGAAATGGATGGGAGATATGTTGTTGCGGCTTTCAGACCAGCATTACATTTTATAATTTCTTTGCTGTCAGGGCATTTGTGTGCATCAGCAGCTCCAACGTTGTTGTAACATAAATATTATACAAATGTGTAATTTGACGCGGGTTAAATCGTCACTTACCACCAGAGATCTGCATCTGATAACCTGTTATCAGCTTAAGCATTACAGAAGGATATGCGGTCGTTTTCGAAACAAAGCGTAGGACATGTTTCAATAAATCATCTAGAATTGGCTGGGTTCTGTTGTCGGCATTGTTCACGGCCATGAATGACTGAGCGTTGTTCACATTGTCTACGCGCCTTCACCACGCTATCACTTATCAGCATCGGAAACAGAAGGCGATTCTACAAATTTCTCCAATAAATGCCAGACTGGGATAATGATCCATAGCTACACTCATTCCAAATAAACAAATGGTATTTTATTATTAAGGATCGGCAATTATTGCATCGTTGGGTCAAATTATTTACCGGGTATATTATTTGTCAATTAATATTAATGAACAATGATAAAACATTTTTTTTTAATTTTTTTTTTAAGTTAATTATTTTTGACATGAATATTATGGACTGGAAATAATTAACATCTCGCACTTTTTGTAATTATCATATTTCCATGTTTGCCTTAGATGGATTTTCAGTATTGTGTATGTTTTCCCACTGGGTATCGTTTTGGATCAATAAAAGATAATATCTACTACTTAAAATTCACATTAGAACTTCATATCTCGTTTATTAAAACATCTGTAAATACTAAATAGCATATGTAAATGTTGCTGGCATCCGTGCTTTTGTATAAAAAAATAGCTTTGTTAGAGTATCCTGACATTGATGAAGTTATAAAACATATAAAAAACCTGAAAACGGGAGACTTTAATGTTTGACCATAGCGTTGGCACAAAATCGTTGGTGCTGTTTAAGTGATTTGCTTTTTTTAAACATAGAGGAAATATAACATTAATCTTATTTATACAACGAGGATTAGTTTAAACATATTTATTTCAAACAATACACATTGTTTTACACAGAATTACATACAACATTTATACAGTTAACATGTTTGAATGGGATTAGAACGAAAGACAATGTCTTATAAAGTTCTTCTCCCTATACAAATACAATTGCATGTTGTCAGACGAACATAGTTGGGTTTTTTATTACACAATATTAAAATAGCGGAAAAAAAGAGAACAAGAAGAGAAACATTTAAAAAGAGAAAAAGACGAGAGACTGGCAGAGTTCTGGGAAGAAAATAAGAGAAGTTGTGAAAAACTTGAAAAGGGAAACAAGAAGCAAAAAGAATTGAGGGTCGTTCTGTAGCATATTACGAACATCTAAAAATACTTTGGATATGTTTTTTAATCTGAGCATACAACGATTTTAAATTTTTTTTAGTAGAAAGAGTGAAATATATCGATTTTTACAGGATTAATTTAAATATAGGTGGTTTTAAGTATTGGAGTGCTTTGGAGTGCATATCATATGTTTTACAGTTTACATAAACTTGAATGCGAGACAAATAATTCCTACCTTTTTCTGCTTTTGTGTATCACCAGCATTAAAGTATTCTCTATAAACACATGCTCATACATTTATTCTGTCTTGCAGCTTTTAACACCGCATGCGAATTGATAATTTTACCAAATCTGTACGTCATAGTGTAAATGCGTTTGATACAATAATATTGTGTTTAGAAATATATTTGTTTATATTTTATGAATGTGTAAACAAGTTTTGTGTAACCATTTTCTACAGTAAGCGCTAACTCGTGCGGAGGAATATTGTATTACAATTTCACATTTCTACTTGCATTTGTGTTTTGTCAATAACCACAATTCCATGCATTTGAAGACCGTTATGAAATGCATACTCAAACTTAAACCGATATCTTGGGCAGTGGGCGCTGTATATGGTTGACTTTTAAAAGCATTACACACGGACGAATATATCAAAAATGTTAATCACAATACATCTGCTTAACATTGAAACCCATTGATAATTGAAAAAATAACATCAGTTAGTTCCGGAGTACGTCTTCTAATACAATTTATGTGTTTGTGTTTAATATATTGGCAGTATAATTTCTTCTGAAGAAAAATATTAGTTTCATGTAATATAAACATACAAAAAACTTTAAACAGAAAAACAGGATATGGCATTATAATTTATTCTGGAGAATAATATTAGTTTTATGTAATATAAACATACAGAAAACGTTAAACAGAAAAATAGGATACTGTCCTATCTTTTCGTAATATATCGGTCTCGGCACGAATAAAACACGGCTCGGAAAACCTCAATGTGTTTTGTTATCCTGTTTTTCTATATACATCAGTGTAGACAAAGTCAATTTATAAACATGTTGATCATGTACTTAATCCTGCACAATCTTTGAACGTATCAGATTGCACCGTTTGAAACAACAACAATATACTATACGCATCGTCCATTGGTAACTCTCGAAACTAAGAGTTGTTATTTAAAAAACCGCGAGTTGACGATATTTGCATATGAGATTATGTAACTTAAACATCGAATGCTCAATGCTTTCTGTGTTTTTTAAATATTGCATCTTATTCACATACACGAATTTTTAAGCCATACTAAACTTATCTCGCAGTTGTTCTATGAAGGCGTTATGTTGACCAAACATATCACGCTGGGGAAAACGAACTTTCGAGAATATGATATATATTGTTACGCAATTAATTAGTTAAATTTCGATTTGCTTTACGCAAAACGATTCGGAAAAGACAGACGACACAATATAAATGTTACTGGGACGTCTCAACGTGATATAACCTAATAGAAAATCGCTTTAAGTGAGTATAGCCGCAAACCAGAGTGCAGTTGATTAAGACTCGTGTGGACTCTTTTTGGCGCATTTTAGTCCTTTAACGAGAATCTTCAGTCGTTTAATGTATTGTATCATTTAACGGCATGTGTGTGTCATCTGTTACAGTTATCAACAACATTTTACTTCGTTTTTTAAATGGATGATATTTTAAACCGCTATGGTCGTGGAGGTTTTATCCATAAATGTATGCTTACTAAGCAGCTCTTTAACTTGTATCGTACCTAAACTTATGGTAAACCAAGTTATTATGGGCATGATGAAAGTGAAAGCTTTTAAGACATCATTTCAGTTCAGCTATTTAAACAATTCGCTATTAAGACGTTCTCAATAATGAACACAATTACGTAAGGTAAAATTGTCTCCCGTGACAAAAGAGTCTCATTCATTCTATCGTTCTTAAGAATAAAGACCATGTGAACATGCAACTTGAGATTTATTTATTAAATATACGAAATTTATTAATCTTTTTCGCGCCATATTCCATACATAAAAGATCTATTTATAGAGATTTGTTAAACCGAATTGCTTCAAGTATAACGCATACTGTTGCTATTGGTTTTTAAATATGTGCGCATTGCGCAATGCTGTTACATAATTGTTTGTTTAATACCCCTTTACTTTGATTATTCCAAGTCGGCGATACCAGCTGTATTCATTTTTTTTGTTTAATGTTGTGTTGTATGTATTCCCGTGTATTGTTAAGGCAACTCTTCACTTAAATAAAAGACTAGCGGATGGTTAAACATATATCTTCGGTATTGCTGCTTGAGTTTTAGTATTTCTATATTTAATGAATACAAAATTTCAGGAAACAAAAAAAAGCTTCACCGGTCAGAGATGCCAGATGTGGAATCAAGAGTACCTGCTCGCCCTCCTGTCCCTAGAGATCATCGGCTAGACACCACAATGTGTTAAATCGTAGGTTAAACACAATAAATGAAATAAATTTGTGATCACATATTGTTGCTTATTACATAAACAACACGTTCTAGTTGTCCTTTAACATATATATGTAGTAATTTTGAGAGATCACTGATATTGTCCTATAAGAAACACATCGATGTTTTTATTTTATGATCATACACGCGTAGTCCTAACAGATTGTTGATGTCACTAACATAGGGTTACTTAAAGAGTCACAAAAAGCTTATAACGTTAAAAGCACATACATGTTTATTATTCATAAAAAAATGGAATAATGGTAAAGGACAACTAGAACTCAAGCAGCAATACCGAAGATATATGTTTAACCATCCGCTAGTCTTTTATTTAAGTGAAGAGTTGCCTTAACAATACACGGGAATACATACAACACAACATTAAACAAAAAATGATAACAGCTGGTATCGCCGACTTGGAATAATCAAAGTAAAGGGGTATTAAACAAACAATTATGTAACAGCATTGCGCAATGCGCACATATTTAAAAACCAATAGCAACAGTATGCGTTATACTTGAAGCAATTCAGTTTAACAAATCTCTATAAATAGATCTTTTATGTATGGAATATGGCGCGAAACAGATTAATAAATTTCGTATATTTAATAAATAAATCTCAAGTTGCATGTTCACATGGTCTTTATTCTTAAGTACGATAGAATGAATGAGACTCTTTTGTCAAGGGAGACAACTTTACCTTACGTAATTGTGTTCATTATTGAGAACGTCTTAATAGCGAATTGTTTAAATAACTGAACTGAAATGATGTCTTAAAAGCTTTCACTTTCATCATGCCCATAATAACTTGGTTTACCATAAGTTTAGGTACAATAAAAGTTAAAGAGCTGCTTAGTAAGCATACATTTATGGATAAAACCTCCACGACCATAGCGGTTTAAAATATCATCCATTTAAAAAACGAAGTAAAATGTTGTTGATAACTGTAACAGATGACACACACATGCCGTTAAATGATACAATACATTAAACGAGTAAAGATTCTCGTTATAGGACTAAAATGCGCCAAAAAGAGTCCACACGAGTCTTAATCAACTGCACTCTGCTCACTTAAAGCGATTCTCTATTAGGTTTTATCACGTTCAGACGGCCCAGTAACATTTATATTGTGTCGTCTGTCTTTTACGAATCGTTTTGCGTAAAGCAAATCGAAATTTAACTAATTAATTGCGTAACAATATATATCATATTCTCGAAAGTTCGTTTTCCCCAGCGTGATATGTTTGGTCAACAAAATGGCGTTGATACCCGTAGCCTCAAGATCGAAATAAAGTGTGTGCACACGTAGCTGGGACGCATGGAACAAACATGTATTAGGGCTATACACGTTTCGAAAATCTACATGTTTTTATATTAACACAACATATGTATATGCAAACTATGCGTATTAAATGGTTTTTGTCACAACGGGTATAACTTATGGTTTGAAAGCATATGTCGTGTCATGAAAGACGATGAAATTAAATATAATTCATGAAAGCAATTAGATAAAGTGGTGTTCATGCTGATTATTGAATACTTGAGAAAATGATTATTGTAGAACATTAACTTCAATGACTAAAATGCTTGTTACTACACGAAACCTAACGTAGTCTATTAGCCAGATGGGTTGGGGTGTACCACTCAGGGGGGCAAAACAACACCTATCTTACTTGATTGAATACTCAATATAAAGAAACAAAATGTGTGATAACAATCTCAGTTGGGCAGCTATAAGTTATTATTGAGCTGTTTCTATGGCAACCGTCAGGCTTTGACTAAATAGCTAGTTTTGCTTGTATAATTCTCAAATATTTCTTCAAAATTGGTAGAAATTCTAGAAAAAATAGTTTGGTGTTAAAATGAAGATTACGATTATAACCTAGTATGATCTGCAGTTAAATATGCAAATTAGTACATTTGCATATATATGAATATTAATGAGATTGCAAGACAAATTCCTAAAAACTAGCGAACCTCCAAAATAGTAGGGTCAATAAACACTTTGACCCCCCCCCACCCAAAAACAAATTGCTACAAAAGTTTTTTTAACTGATCCTGGTAGGGTAGAAGGTCCTTAAAATCATATCAAAAGTTTACCATAATCGGACCTCCGGAAAGTTTTTTTTTAAGATGGCCGCCAAGACCTATTAATGATCATAACTATGTAACTATCCATTCAAATTTGATGAATTTGGTGTCTAGACCTAGGTTTCAAGGGGCAAAGCACAAATAATGATCATCAGAAACTGTTTAAATTTAATATTGTACACACAAATCCAACATGGCGTCGAAAATTGCCGCGACGATGGCCACAAAAACATATTTATGATCATAACTATGTAACTATCAACTTAAATTTGGTGAATTTGGTGTCTATACCCAGGTTTCAGGGGGAAAAGAACACATAAATATCATTAGACAAAGTGTAAGTTAATTATGTAACACAGAAATCCAACATGGTGTCCAAAATGACAGCAAAGATGGCCGCAAAGATGGTCGCCAAAACCTATTAATGATCATAACTATGTTACTATCCACTCAAATTGGACGATGTTGGTGTCTAAACATAGGTTTCAGGGGGCAAAGAACACATTAAGATCATCAGACATTGTTTAAGTTTATTATATTACACACAAATCCAACACAGCGTCCAAAATGGCCACCAAGATGGCCGCCAAAACATATTTATGATCATAAAATATAACTATGCAACTATCCACTCAAATTTGATGAATTTGGTGTATATACCCAGGTTTCAGAGAGCAAACAACACATAAATATCACATTTATATCATCAGACAAAATGTAAGCTAATTATGTTACACAGAAATCCAACACGGCGTCCAAAATGGCCATAAACACAAAACGAAGGACCACAAGTCCATAACTTTTTACTCAAACGTTATGGTTGTTATGTAAAATGCCATAGTTTAGGAGACAAGGAACACTTTAATCGAATTGAGGTTATCACTAAGAAGTTGAATAATCATAAAATCCAATTCACGACATTTGGAAGAGAGAATGAACCAGCACATGACTTCATGATAGGATCAGGTTTTACTAACTTCTGTAGACTTCATTTTTTACCGTTGCTGAAAATCATTGAAGAAAAATTACAGCCTGAATAAGCACGAGTGTTTTCAAAAGGTTAATATTATACACTTTGCGTTCCTTTGACTTTTTATTTACAAAAGGATCAAGATGAGCAAATCTGTATCCTCGCCCAACAACGTTGTGGTGCTACGACGGGATCGGTATACTGTTGCTTTAACACTTAGAACGTCTGCATCCCCTGAAGACAGAACAACAAAGCATCCCATTTTAGTCAGACTTGTGCTGATCAGAGCAACCATGCCGGCCTTGTTTCTGTCACGAGACAAAAAGTCTTCCTTGTTTACATGAGCATTCTGTTTCTTTGCTAAAACTCACAATATGATTCACGTTTCGGTGCGTTTTGTCTTTGTTATAATCACCGTCTTCGTAGCCATCGAACCCCACTGTCGTTTGTCCGTAATGCCTTTCTCTGAATCTACATAAGACTCGGCTATTGCGTTATATGAGTCGCCCTTCTCCATGGTTAACGATGCAGCAACGTGCCACCATCATGCATCTGTTTCATGAATACAGTTAATCACCGCCTCACATGATGTGTCTACAGCATACTCTCAAATGTACTGAGCGATCTGAGGCTTATCTGCTGTACAACGTATGTTCTTGGCTTCAAAGAAGGCAGCAGGATGGGAGCTCAGTTCATAAGACAATACGAATGCAAGGGAAGGATCTCTAGATTTCGACACCACCAGANTTATGAAACATCCCAAATTCTGATTAACATTTTCAACTTCTTTGTGGCGCATCAATGATGATTTCGGCAGCCTTCCAATACAAGGGTTGGTCAAACGTTACAATGGTGTGAATGTTGTGGCAAGGTTGCAAACTAAGACTTATGTTGACAGAATGCACGTTTTGTCCCAATTGTACATATTAATCATAGGCAAGAATTTGACTGACAACAGCCCAAGGTACTGGCTTTGCTGATGCAAGATACGCATCATTCCCTGCCAATTCAGTGTCAAAATCCAGAAATCGAGGCAGGTCCAAACTATGGCGTTTCACATAACAAGCATCACGTCAAAAGTAATGGACTTGCGGTCCTTCGTATTGTGTCATTGGACGCCATGTGAGATTTCTGTGTAACATAATACACTTAAACTATGTCTGACAATCGTAATGTGTTCTTTACCCCTCGAAACATCGGTATAGACAACAAAATTATCTAATCTGAGTGGATAGTTACATAGTTATGATCATAAATAGGTTTTGGTGGCCATCTTGGCGGCCATTTTCGACGCCATGTTGGATTTGTATGTAATATAATAAACTTAAACAATGTCTGATAATCTTAATGTGTTGTTTGGCCCCTTGAAACCTATGTATATCCACCAAAATAATCAAATTTGAGTGGATATTTACATAGTTATGATCATTAATAGGTTTTGGCGGCTTTGGCGGCCATTTTAGACGCCAGGTTGGATTTGTGTGTGCTATTGTTATCTTAAACAATGTCTGATGATCTTAATGTGTTCTTTGCAACTTGAAACGAAGGTATAGACACCAAATCCATCAAATTTGAGTGGATAGTTACATAGTTATGATCATTTATAGGTTGTGGTGGATATCTTGGCGGCAATTTTGGACGCCATTTTGGATTTGGGTGTAATATAATAAACTTATACAATGTATGATGATCTAAATATGTTCTTTGCCCCTTGAAACCCATATATTACCACCAAAATAATCAAATTTGAGTGGATATTTACATATGATCATTTATAGGTTTTGGCGGCCATCTTGGCGTCCATTTTCGACGCCATGTTGGATTTGTGTGTACTATTGTACACTTAAACAATGTCGATGATCTTTATGTGTTCTTTGCCCCTTGAAACTTAGAAATAGACACCAAATTCATCAAATTTGATTGTATAGTTACATTATTAAGATCATTAATAGGTATTGGCGGCCATTTTGGCGGCCATCTTGAAAAAAATAATTTCCGGAGGTCCGATTGCGGTAAACTTTTGATATGTTTTAAAGAAGCTCCTACCCTACCAGGTTCGGTTAAAATACCTTTTGTAGCAATTTTTTGGTGGTTGAAGGTATTTTTTTTCATATATTGACCCTACTACGGTTTATTTTCTCCCAGACAATTTATGAAAATTAAGCGGATTGATGCCCCATCTTCAAAGGAGAAAAAAATACCAAAAGCTGCCAGCACCAGACTGGTATCAACCATTTTCATATGCTACTGGCATGCATCTTCCAAGATATATAGGTGTAGTTGTGCCCCCCTTACTGGTACACCCCACCTCAATTTTGGGTACTTGGCTGAAGGACTATAACGCCTTTGATCAAGAAAGGTAATGTATCATCGAGTTACGGGATATTAAAAACATATTACAACTTATACAAAATTCTCAGAGTTTTCAAGCTATCGTTAATACGTGAAAAATGGATGCCATTACTACTACATTGAACAACTGCGAGAAAAGTTTAGTATGGCTAAAAAATTCGTGTATGTGAATAAGATGCAATATTTAAAAAACACAGAAAGCATTGAGCATTCGATGTTTAAGTTACATAATCTCATATGCAAATATTGTCAACTCGCGGTTTTTTAATAACAACTCTTAGTTTCGAGAGTTACCAATGGACGATGCGTATAGTATATTGTTGTTGTTTCAAACGGTGCAATGAGATACGTTCAAAGATTGTGCAAGATTAAGTACATGATCAACATGTTTATAAATTGACTTTGTCTACACTGATGTATATAGAAAAACAGGATAAAAAACACGTCGATCCTTTCCGAGCCGTGTTTTTTTCGTACCGAGACTGATATATTACGAAAAGATAGGACAGTATCCTGTTTTTCTGTTTAACGTTTTCTGTATGTTTATATTACATAAAACTAATAATATTCTTCAGAAGAGATTATAATGCCATATCCTGTTTTTCTGTTTAAAGTTTTTTGTATGTTTATATTACATGAAACTAATATTTTTCTTCAGAAGAAATTATACTGCCATTATATTAAAAACAAAAACATACATTGTATTAGAAGACGTACTCCGGAACTAACTGATGTTATTTTTTCAATTATCAATGGGTTTCAATGTTAAGCAGATGTATTGTGATTAACATTTTTGATATATTCGTCCGTGTGTAATGCTTTTAAAAGTCAACCATATACAGCGCCCACTGCCCAAGATATCGGTTTCAGTGTGAGTATGCATTTCATAACGGTCTTCAAATGCATGGAATTGTGGTTATTTACAAAACACAAATGCAAGCAGAAATGTGAAATTGTAATACAATATTCCTCCGCACGAGTAAGCGCTTATTGTAGAAAATGGTTACACAAAACTTGTTTACACATTCATAAAATATAAACTTATATATTTTTAAACACAATATTATTGTATCAAACGCATTTACACTATGACGTACAGATTTGGTAAAATTATCAATTCGCATGAGGTGTTAAAAGCTGCAAGACAGAATAAATGTATGCATTTGTTTATAGAGAATACTTTAATGCTGGTGATACACAAAAGCAGAAAAAGGTAGGAATTATTTGTCTCGCATTCAAGTTTAAGTAAACTGTAAAACATATGATATGCACTCCAAAGCACTCCAATACTTAAAACCACCTATATTTAAATTAATCCTGTAAAAATCGATATATTTCACTCTTTCTCATAAAAAAAACTTAAAATCGTTGTATGCTCAGATTAAAAAACATATCCTAAGTATTTTTAGATGTGCGTAAAAATCTGTAAGTTTGCTTTCACAACCTTCATTTGGGAGGATAAAAGCAATTTCAACAAATGAGACATCCTCTGCAAAACATTATAGTTTTTGTTTAAATTGAATAGTGGCTTTAAACAATGCCCGTTACTCCAATTTTATGTCCACTTTCCAAAAAGCCACGCATTTTTTTTCGGTTAAACGACCCACAGGTTGTCAACTCTTTGATTCATTTGTTGGCTTTATACTTATATATTCTGCAGAGGTATGGGGATTCAAACAATCAAAAAAGAATTATAGAGAATACACCTTAAATGTTGCAAACGTATTTTAAAACTTAAAACGACTGCATCTAATGCGGGCGTATATGGGAAATTAGGTCGGTACCCTCTGTTCATTTCAAGGTATCTAAAAAAAATATTAAATACTGGAGAAAAAAAGTATACATACAGATAATATTATTATTAAAAAGGTTTATGAGCCAGCCAATGAAGATTGTAACAATGGCTTTAAAAATTGGGTATATACTGAAGAGTTATTGCTGAATAATTATGGTTTCTCTTTGACGATGGTGAGAATGTCCATTTTAAATATATTATCTGTACTTTCAAACAACGTATCATAGACATTCAGGAATGGTTCCAGAACATGCAGACAAACCATGTTCTTACTAATTTTTCCCTTTGCAAAAACAATTTTAATTACGAATCATACCTAGATTTACTACCTAGCAGCCTAAGAATATGTTTCTGTAGACTAACACTACCGGTTCACCCACTAAGAATACAAACTGGTAGATTTGGTAGAAATAGAATTGCTAGGGATCAGCGATATTGTTTATTTTGTCATTCACAATCAGAGGTCCAAATAAGATGCGTATTTGCGTGAAAAAGCATGAAAAAAAAGAAAATACGCATGACTTAAAATTATGTTGAGTAAAAAAACTCTTGGCTTAATTTGGATTACGCATCGTGTGCAATTTCAAGGCTTATTAGCCGTTTATCCATGCATATAAATTCATGTAAACATGATTATTTACTCCTCAGTCAGAACGGTATCATTTCATTTTGGCCCACGATAAAGGCCGATGTTGACACAACGGGCTCCCCGCTGCATTGTTAAGAATCGATATACGCTTATGGTGAAAATATTTGACATCACATGGTTTAAAACCCGAATCGCACAATTTCAAGCATATAATTTTTGCTATCAGTTCATCTCTTGTGTTAGTTGTGTGGCACTATGGAAAAACCTTTTTCCTTCAAGAACTTTTTAAATGGCAGCCGAAATACACATATAATAAACAAATTTTACGGATACCACCCGCTTACCATTCAGATAACGTGACTAAGCACATGTTAAATCTGTTAGATATATAGAGAATTTTATGTGAGTTTGATAAAGATCAAGTTTATCATGCGAGGCTAAGAACCATGGTAGCGCGAGGCTTGCCAATGAATCCACTTGAATCATAATGTAATGCGAGAACTTGCTGCATGCTTGTTTTTCATATGACCGTAATGATCTGTGCCGTCCTGACCGGAAGTCTCTGTCCCGAAAGCGCTTTTCTTTTTGTGACGTATGCCGCAACGTCTGCATGTGTTTGTATTTTATTGTCATGTACGTAAAACAAAAAGTAATGGCGAGCCAGTTTAGATTTTTTAAGTCGACATCGTCAGTAGTAACACCAGAAAAAATAGTACGCCCTATTTTTGACAGTATATAAACAGATGTTATAAAATCGGTGCAGATAAAGAAAAATGACGGAAACAAGGTCACAGACAAGACAACAGTCCAACCTGAGAACAGCGGTCAATCAATGGAAATTACCAAAGTGAATGTTGAAGACAGGTGGCCGTTGTTCTCAGAGTCCACTTTTTATATGGTTGGTAGGTTGGTAGTATTGCTAGGTCGTTACCCCACCCAGTCTTAACATACAGAGTAATTAAATCAAAGTCTTATTGCCGATAAATCAGTATAACATAAATTATTTCTAGAACATATTACAAATAAATTTCTTGTACATTGATTTAAATTCATAACTATTCTTAAGTATATGAGTTTATCAACGATAATATAGTTGTTTACTCATGCATCTCGTTCATTCAGTAAATCCGACATTTCGTTTAACGTTCATTGGAAGATATTTTTACAATACGATCGCCATGTGTCATTGACGTCACGTCCGCAAAAGTAATAGCGCATTGCTGTTATGAACCGAAAATACGGCATAACAGTATCGTTCATGCAAAGAAACCAAAAGTTTTTAAAATCTAGTTTTTCACAAACATCGCGCAAACAGCATCTTAATTAAACACATGTAAGCACAAGTCATCTTAAGATCATGGTCATCCAAAAAAAAACTTCTCCCCCGGAAATTGAAAATGGCATTTGGTCAACAGACGTTTTACGTGACAAAATACAAATGTCAACTTCCATAAATGCTGAAAGTTTGTTACAAAAGTTGCAATTCGATGCCCGTTTCGGCACAATAAACGATCACTTATCGTTTTATCACCTTCTTATAATAACACTCGCTAGCTAAGTGTTGTTGTTCACACCTTTAACGCTATGACGTCAAAGGTAAAAGACAACAACGCAGATTGATTTGTGTGTTTTCTTTTCGCATCTCGAAACGACTGAATCACGACCGTTGTTTTCAGTTCAAAAATGACTTTGGGAGTGAAATATACTGGTGGTTGGCCGTTATGGACAATCGACCGTTATTCTCAAGTTTAATATAGAGTGATTTTCGTCGGGGGGAGTCCAGACTGACCGTTGTCTGTAGTTGACCGTTATTCTGAGTTTACCTTTAGGTCAGTTTTGACTGATTTCTAACTGGAAAGTTATTCCCGTGGCTCAAAATTGAAACAGACGGCGATGCATGTGTAAGACTCAAATGTACTTTATGCGAAACATTTAAAATGAATTCTGTTTGGGGAACTGATGGTACAAAAAATGTTCAAAAGTGAACTATTGAGCGACACAGTGAGAGCTCCCCCCCCCCACATTGAAGCTTGAAAATTGTCTATTAAACAAAATGTGTTAGCAGAAAGTTTCACGCTGTTGGCTGATGTTGAAGTATCTGACACTTATGTATCAGACACGGACATACTCCTTGTGCGAACTGTTTATATGGTCAGGAAAGAGGAACTGTCTTTAGACAAAGTAAATGCTCTCCTAGATCTTCAGAGAATCAATAAGGTTGACATGCCGTATCGTAACTTTAGCTGAACCACCATTACAGAACTGCACAACATTATTGATTCATATGTTAAGAAAGAAAACAGTAGATAAATTGAGTCAGTCAGACTTTTTTGCTGTGATAATTTATGAAAGTACTGACATCACAATGTCCAAAAGGTTATCACTTTGTGTTCGATATGTTCATTCAGGTACACCTCAGACTTCCTTCCTAGGAAATATTGAATTAGAGGATGGTTCTGCTCACAGTATTACAACAGCCGTAATTGATTATTTAGAGAAATGTAACTTTGATGTTAGTAAATGTGTTTCTCTTACTACAGACGGGGCGATGCTAGTGTAATGATGGGAAAAAGGTCTGGTGTTGGTGTGCAGTTTCATAGCAAAGCGGTCCCTTTCTGTGTACAAACTCATTGTGTTGCCCATAGACTTAATCTGGCAGTGACTGACTCTATAAAAAGTGAAGAAAAAATTAGAAAGTTCAGTGAATTTTTTTCCAAGCTGTACAACTTCATCGCAGCTTCAGGAAATCGCACATTTGCCTTTTTGCATTTTTTCAAAACCTAAACAAGAATCGTATATCTTATATATTTCAGATCATCGCTTGGTAATGTTGCCATGGAAGCCCTCGTGCGGGTTGGCCTTTGTGGGCCAAGCTTAGAAGATTTTGATCGTGGCTGTACAGTGTGTGCTAAGCAGTGGCTTGCCATATCAAGACGGAAAAAGAGATTAATGGCTGCTTATAAGCCAAGGGCACAACAAACAACAGAAAAACTGTTAAATCAAACAAAAGTGATTGCTTTATTGTGTACAAGACTGCTTGTCATAGCGAGTTAACACTACATGTACAATTTATTATTAAAAAAATCATGAGTTAAATACCCCTCGGCTGAAAAAATTATCTGGAGCTCGGTTCACAATATGTTGAAGATGAATATCATTTCATGCTTGTATGTCCATTTTAAGATGAGATTCGCAAACAATATGTACCAAAGTACTATTACCAACGCCCATCGATGTTTACATTTTTGGAAATGTTTGGCATTGATAACAAGACCAAATTAATTAAACTTTCTCTTTTTTATTAAATACGCATTAAATAAAAGAAACACATTGTTGAATGTAAGTTCATCCTCTTTAATAAAGAAAGATACTTAAAAATTCTGAACTAACACAATATATATGAACAAAATAATCAAATGTAATATGTTTTAGAATAAAGACCAGGTAAACCGTATGTACTTTATTGTATACCGTATGTACTGAAATGATATATTATATGACTTAATGTACTTTATTGTATACCGTATGTACTAAAATTATATATTATATGATTAACGTGACGTGAATCTTAATCATGATTTGTTTGTTTTGTTTTACTGACGATGTACATTATGCAACTCAAAATAAAACACATGTTCTGTTCTGTTGTGAAAACATCTAGACAAATTTTACACTTTGGAATTCTCTTTGTTGTCATGTTGTTTTTGGCAGTTATATATCTTATGATGATATTTTGATGAATATGATCTTTTCATGAGTTATCCAATTTCATGCGTTAATTATATTCAATATTCAAAAATTTAAGATCCTTAAAATCTGCATCACGAAGTGATGTTCTACAATGGTAGTTATTAGTAAAACGTACAATTTTGTTTTGAGCCACCTGCAGTTTCTATTTCAAAGTTTGTGTTATACATTTTATTGATGAAATCGTCTGGCATTCAAACATACAATAATGCATTTAAAAAAAACTATAAAGATATTCATATCATATCATGTGTTTGTATGTTTATGCATTTTAACACGGCAGTGATGTCAGTAACGTTTTTTTTTCATGTATGATATGTCATTTGCGGAAACAATACCTCAAGAAATGAATAAATACTAAACTAGCAAACAAGAATGGTTTTATTGTTTAACTTGGTTCAACAGAATAATGAGAGGAAACCAATTTAACAAACAGGATAATGAATTTTAACATTCGCCTTCAGCAAGATGCAAAGGTTAATCATTTCCTGATACAAAATTGTGGTCCTGGACTGTGAAATTGTAAGTGTATTGAAGTCATCAACGTGTCTTATATCTTGTATCAAATTACGTTATTGCATATGGACGAGTTTCAAGTAAGAAGGCGTCAGTAAAAAAAAAATCAATTGTCAAGAATATTATTCTGGATTGTGTAAGATGGTATATTTTTTATTATTTTAAGATTTTAGCACATTAATTAGAAAATATCAATGCAAATGCAACACATGATAATAATGGGATCATTGCGAATCAAAGTCCTTGTGTAATTATCGTGCTGACATTTAAACATGAGCTTTAAGTTTCAGATATTGTACCTCATTAATTGCCCCATCGCTACATATATGATATGTTTAACAACGCCATCATAGGTTAATCAACTGAGCATTGAATTGATGTTACCAAACAAAGAAGCACTGAACATTATTTATTTGATAGTATTTAAGATATTGGGTTTTGAATCGACTTCGAATAGTTATCAGAAGATAAAGCTTTTTTTCCAGAAATGTCAATGAAAAACGTCCCGATAATAAATAATAATAAAATAATAAGTCCCGAAAGCGCTTTTCTTTTTGTGACGTATGCCGCAACGTCTGCATGTGTTTGTATTTTATTGTCATGTACGTAAAACAAAAAGTAATGGCGAGCCAGTTTAGATTTTTTAAGTCGACATCGTCAGTAGTAACACCAGAAAAAATAGTACGCCCTATTTTTGACAGTATATAAACAGATGTTATAAAATCGGTGCAGATAAAGAAAAATGACGGAAACAAGGTCACAGACAAGACAACAGTCCAACCTGAGAACAGCGGTCAATCAATGGAAATTACCAAAGTGAATGTTGAAGACAGGTGGCCGTTGTTCTCAGAGTCCACTTTTTATATGGTTGGTAGGTTGGTAGTATTGCTAGGTCGTTACCCCACCCAGTCTTAACATACAGAGTAATTAAATCAAAGTCTTATTGCCGATAAATCAGTATAACATAAATTATTTCTAGAACATATTACAAATAAATTTCTTGTACATTGATTTAAATTCATAACTATTCTTAAGTATATGAGTTTATCAACGATAATATAGTTGTTTACTCATGCATCTCGTTCATTCAGTAAATCCGACATTTCGTTTAACGTTCATTGGAAGATATTTTTACAATACGATCGCCATGTGTCATTGACGTCACGTCCGCAAAAGTAATAGCGCATTGCTGTTATGAACCGAAAATACGGCATAACAGTATCGTTCATGCAAAGAAACCAAAAGTTTTTAAAATCTAGTTTTTCACAAACATCGCGCAAACAGCATCTTAATTAAACACATGTAAGCACAAGTCATCTTAAGATCATGGTCATCCAAAAAAAAACTTCTCCCCCGGAAATTGAAAATGGCATTTGGTCAACAGACGTTTTACGTGACAAAATACAAATGTCAACTTCCATAAATGCTGAAAGTTTGTTACAAAAGTTGCAATTCGATGCCCGTTTCGGCACAATAAACGATCACTTATCGTTTTATCACCTTCTTATAATAACACTCGCTAGCTAAGTGTTGTTGTTCACACCTTTAACGCTATGACGTCAAAGGTAAAAGACAACAACGCAGATTGATTTGTGTGTTTTCTTTTCGCATCTCGAAACGACTGAATCACGACCGTTGTTTTCAGTTCAAAAATGACTTTGGGAGTGAAATATACTGGTGGTTGGCCGTTATGGACAATCGACCGTTATTCTCAAGTTTAATATAGAGTGATTTTCGTCGGGGGGAGTCCAGACTGACCGTTGTCTGTAGTTGACCGTTATTCTGAGTTTACCTTTAGGTCAGTTTTGACTGATTTCTAACTGGAAAGTTATTCCCGTGGCTCAAAATTGAAACAGACGGCGATGCATGTGTAAGACTCAAATGTACTTTATGCGAAACATTTAAAATGAATTCTGTTTGGGGAACTGATGGTACAAAAAATGTTCAAAAGTGAACTATTGAGCGACACAGTGAGAGCGCCC